>VZRF01000381.1:66577-113669 GCA_013396875.1 Vireo altiloquus | reverse complement strand
CACAGCCACGTCCTGCTGCTCACAGTGAGTGTGTGCTGAGCTGTGCTGCCACAGCCACGTCCTGCTGCTCACACAGCCACGTCCTGCTGCTCACAGTGAGTGTGTGCTGGGCTGTGCTGCCACGTCCTGCTGCTCACAGTGAGTGTGTGCTCAGCTGTGCTGCCACAGCCACGTCCTGCTGCTCACAGTGAGTGTGTGCTGAGCTGTGCTGCCACAGCCACGTCCTGCTGCTCACACAGCGTACGCTGAAGAGCTGTGGGATGAGAAATTCCATTCTGTATTGGTGTCCCAGTATTCGTTTTCTGGGCGTAGAGTAGGTGATACAGGATACATCATAAAGTCACACCATTACAACTGGGAAGTGTTTTGCAAGGAGGAGGTGCTTGCTGTTATACCTGCGTTATCTTTAGAGCTGTCTCAGTTCTTGGGGCTGGTCATGCACTGCAAGCAAAGTGATGTCCAGGTGTTACTGATGGCCACATAGAGCAAAGCCCTACTGGCATTTTTCTGAACTTGTTTTTTATTATAAATTGACTCAAGTGTGTAGCATTGCATTCCTTGCAGTGCTTCATTTTAGAAATTTTGTAAATATTTGCTGACTAAGGTGGTAACAGTTAACTCCTGTGTTGGCAAACCTGGGAGAAGCCACCTCCCTAGAGTTAATTGGCATTCTTGGAAAGTTTCGTCTTGGTTTAATCTGACTAGTGTGTGACAGATTGTGGCTTTTACAGTGAATGTCATGACACATATGTCAGTATATGTCATCTATTTTTAGATTAATTTTTCAGTTTAACTAACCTCAGTAAGGTCAGTGGATATAACTGATGATGTTCCAGGTGAAAATTCTTCTGTTTTCTTTTTGTTTCAATTTTAAAGGAAACTACAATTGTAAAAGCCAGTGTTTTCTTTCTAAAATATAGATGCTTTATAGCAAAAATGGAACTATTTGAAATTGTTTTCACTGTCCATTTACAATGGTATAGTTACCCTGGTCACTCTTGTACCTTCATCTTCACTTCTCGTAGTGCTGGCATTAAAGTTCTAGGCCTAGCTGGGAGAGCAGGTAGTCTTCATCCCCCTAATCTGAAGGTGACCATGTTTTGATTTTCCTCGTCTCACAGAGCTCCCAGATGGTGAGGCTGCTGGAGAGCAGTACCAGCTTCTGGTGTTTGAGGATCCAACAGTGGGTGCTGGGTTGAACACCTTAGGCTCTTAGCTTTGGTCTCTGTTACTGGCTAAATTTGGTACTCTGCCTAACATTTACTCAGACTTGCCAGTCTTATATTATTTAATAATAATAATAATAATGTTTGTAATTTTGAGAGAAGAATGAAGATGTTGAGTTCACAAACTGTAGTTTTCAGGATTGTGACTTAAAGATTAATTTGTAATCTTTAAAATGGCTATTTTCAAGAGAAAATATGTTTTCCAGGAAAATATTTGAAAGCCTGTCAATTTGTGAAAATTCTGAGATAAAAAAACTTTTGCTATCTACTTTCATAGATTTCTTTCTTTTGGGATTAAATGAGAATCAATCTTGCAGAGTAAAACATCAAGCTGTCCACAAAGTTAAGAAATACATGCATTCAAGTAGGCATTGGGCTGGAGTGAAATAAAGACAGAGGGTTGACTAGTAAACTGCTCATGTTTGCAAACAGTGGGGTTTATGTCACTCATAAAATTGGGCCATTGTTGAGGTAGTGCTTATGGTCAGGCTGGTCAGTTATAGTTGTTATTTTCTGTATTTCTCTTCCAGTCTGGAGCTTGGGGAAAGTTGTGCTGTTTGCAGGTACCTCTGAGTGTCAGCTGTGTCTTTCATGGTTAGAGACCACATGCTCCTCGCAGAGAGTGAAGGTTGTCCTGACACTGATCTGGTTCAGTGACGCTGTGAAGGGAAGGCCAGGGGACAGTTCAGCTCTGGGTTTTTTGTGGGTTCCCCCCTCACCCCAACTCCTCTCATTGGTGGTGCAGAAGGTGCTGCAGCTGAGGGCCTTGTCTTTCCTCTCCTAAAATTCATCTGTAAGTCTAGGCACCTGCTTCTCTCACCCACTGAGGCACTCTGTAGCAATTGGGAATTGTTTGTTGCACAACATCTCCAAAAGTTGAAGTACTAGAGCTGTCTGGGTGTCCTTGCTGACTCCCAGCAGTGTGGGGTGGCACCAGCAGCCCCATGCAGGCTGGGAAGTGGCTGTGCAGCTGCTCCTCGGTGTGCCCCTTGGCTGTTCTGGGGATAACAACTCCTGCTGGGAGCTGCTTCTCCAACTGGTAGGATGATGCTCCTTATTTAATTAGCTGTTTATACCTGAGGATGGGACAGGCAATATATAAAAATTTTTTTTAATAATGGACAAAATAAATCAATGCCCTGTAAATTCGTGTTAGAGCAGATGGTCACAGGTTGATGGGTGATGCCAGACTGCTGGCATCAAAGAAGGAAAATGGCTGGAAATGGTTGTTTCTGAGATTCCATTAGCAAGAGTATGTGCCAGGGCAGAGCTGTGCTTGGCTGCTTTTGTTGCAAGTTGCCTCATTTTGAATTTTTTCGTGTTATATCTGTTGGCTGCCAGAAGACATTTCAAAGCACCGTACTGATAAAATTAAATATCTTTGCACCAGAAGAGCTGGGACACTTAGAACTGGTGTCACATCTTTTGCATAGCAAGCAAAACAAAAATCTCTGGTACTAGTTCTAGTATGAGATTACAAAATATCTGTGTTATTAACCTCTGCTCTCCACATTTTTTATATGACAGATATAGAATTTCAGCTTGCCACTAAGCTTTGATAGCATTGAGCTTAATACTGCTGTTAGGAGAATCATTGTATGTCTTGGAGTGACTTTATGGTGTATCCTATATCGTCTGCTCTATGCCCAGAAAAGGAATGTTATGCCATTCTGTGCCTTTAAACTGAGCCTGAGAGGGGAGAGAAGTAAAACCAGCCAGAGGAACTTTTTTTCAAAGCAGTTCTGTGTTTCAAGGTCTCTGCTCCTCTCTGTTGTTCTGCTGCTGTTGGGGAGCGTTAGCTGCTGCGGCAGAGAGGAGAGGAAGCTCCTTCCTTGCTTTCCAGCCAGCTCTCGCCTCTGTTTTCTTCAAAAGAAGAGAGACAGAGGGTTTTTTCCTGGGACTTTGGTTTCTTCTTTTTTCCTTTTTCCCAAACCTGGTGCGGGAGGGGTAACTACAACGTGCTTTCCATCAGGGGATATTATGTTGCTCATCCATCCAGTGATGAACTGATTGCACTTAAACGTTTCTGGTTTGACTGGCAGGTGGGTTTTTCCTCCCCTAGATTTGTGCAGTTATGCAGAGGATTCAAGACCTGCCAGCAATTAAAAGTCTGATGGACAATTTGGTTGTACTTTTTCTACTTGTTTTAACAGTTTCCAAATATAAGACTCTAACCTTCAATTTTTTTCCTCCCAATCCAAAGCAAAGCCTGACAAAGACTCAAGCTGTTCTCCTGCAGCACAAGAATTGATGACAAGATTGGGGTTTTTACTGGGGGAAGGGATCCCAACTTCTGCTCACATGGAAGAGAAAAGCGAAGTTATGGTAGGATAATGGAATATAATATACTTAATGTTCATCCTGTTTCAGAGAGGACTAGTGTTATTTCCTCTACCTGCTAGTTGCAGTTACTTGATGCCTGCCTAAATACCATCCATTTTAATAGAGATACAGCAATAGAATCGGACTTTAATTTTAATGAGTGTTTGTTTTTGAATGCAAGATAATTCACATTTCAAAAAACTCAAACTGAACAGACTTATCATTTCTGGAGGTTAAATCTAATCTACTGTGAATGCAAATAGCTTCTAGAATTCTCTCTGCTTTTAGTATTTAGGAGGAAATTTTTGTCTTCTGTTTTCAATGATTTCCAAGAATGGAGAAGGCCAGTGTTTTGTTAAAAGGGGAGCATGCTTGGGGAGTGGGGTGTGTTTGTTTCTTCCTGAGAAGTTCAGTCAGACAGTCCTTCTCTGTCGTTTGGCATTGGCGAGAAGCAAGCAGCTACTATCCACATGAAACTCATCTGCTAACTAAAACTTCACAGTAACCACCAACCTCTGCTCCTTCCCCTTACTCTCTCCACTTTTAGTCCCAGCCCTCCTAAACCTTAGTGCGTCAGTTTAGGTTTTCACACTGATAGTGAAAAATTAATAAGACTGCAGGTCTCAGTTTTTTCAACACAAAGAGTAAATACAAGAGGTGGAGGGGGGAGGGATGTCCGGCAAAGTGTTAAATATAAAAGAAATTGGCCTCACTGCAGCTCTTTCAGTGGACTCTGAAATCCCCTTTTTTTCTTCAGTGGTCACTTTTTTTTTTAAGAGTAATATGAAACATTAAGATTCCCAGTCTAGACAAAGCTTTACTTCTTGAAGTTTGTACTTGAAAAATGGGGTCTTCGCTTTGCTCTTACTCTACCTCACCTCGAGGTCTCTAGTTTTGAGCCCAGCAGTGTCCTGCCCGCTGTGCAGTAAGGTGTTTCTTGTTCTTGCCACGGCAGTGTGCGGTGGCCAGCCAAGGAGTGAGTCCCTGTTCCACCCTCACCAGCAGCACGACGTCACCCAGCACCGACAGTCCCTGCTCAACCCTCAACAGCTGCGCTGGCAAAGCAGTGCCCACCAAGGGCAGTCCCTGCGGCACCATCAGCACCCCCAGCTCCACCCTGGAGAGCAAGGACAGTGGGATCATAGGTGAGCGTTTTCGTTTGCAGTGCAGGTACTAGAAATTACTTTCCTCTTAATTGTACAGCTGAGTACAGAGTCAGAATTGTACAGAGTCTGAACAGCTGCTTTATGTCACTGTGTTGTGTTTTACGCTGTCTGTCAATCCCATTTTGAAAGATCAAAATCCTGTTCTTGGCTATAACAGCAGCTCTTGTTAGGTGTGCATTTATCTTCTTTTGTGTTTCTGGTGAAGTTCTAATTTCTCCACTTTTTACTTTGAAATAATTAATTTCCTCTGTTATTCTCCATTCCTTATTTTCTTACGCCTTTTTTGTTTTCCATTCTAGAGGTCCTAACAGTGTTTACATAATGGTGAAGCACAGCATAGCTTGAAGTTGGTTTAATTTCCAGCTCAGGAAACAATAATTGATGTGATTTCTTATGAGAATAGCCTAAATTAAACTGTTTAAAAGCAGAGCAGACAAATCTTAGTGAACTGGCATGAAAATTAAGCTAAAATGGGACATTGTGGAAGAGATGAAATTGTGTGATCCTCCATTAAAAGATGACTGAGTCGAGGGTGTATGTGCATCTCGTGTGGGGAGTCACTGACCATCAGAGGCAGCCACCCTCACAGCCCAGCTGTTAAAAGCTCCTTGTACCAACCAGCTGAGTATAGTTTTTACTGCTCAGTTACCCTAACAGCCATCGTTTGTCATGGGTCAAAAGACTCTTGTATAAAACTTCAGTGTTTCAGTTGAAGAAAATGATTTTGTGTACCCACTCCATGATAGATTGATAGGTGATCAGCTTCGTGTAAGATCTAGTTTTGAGATAGCGTGAACATCTTGATGTTGAGGAAAGGATGTATCAGAATTGTTATTTTTGGGAAAAGAGCACAAATGTAGGTACTGATATGATACTAGCCGTGCTTGACAAGCTTGAAATAGTCCAAGAGTATGTCCATGTTCTAAATAAGGTCCGAATGGCCTCATGTTTGTTTAAAATAGTGTACTGGCATGACAACATCATTATTGTATAACCTTATAAGTACGGGTATTTTAAAGAAGATATTTTAGAACAGTGATAAAAGTTGCTTATTGAACTACTGAAAAGGAAGGATGACTATATGAGTGGAAGAGCAGGGGGAACTTCCTTGTGCTCCTCCAGTCAAGTACGTGTGGTTCATGGCTGCAGGACTGCGTGAAAATCATCTGCTGCTCTTCTGCAGAGCTGCTGTTCGTGTCTCAAACTCTGGGAAAATTTGAGCACCCTCTGTCACTTGGCTACCCATGGCAGCACCCCTTATCTCTCTAAAGGCTTGAAAGCAAGAAGGGAAGGAAGAGGCACCTTTCTAATGAGTGACCTGTGCTTTTGGTTTTTATATACGAGTGTGTCTGTGCATTCAAATTTGTTATTAACATGTGTGCATTTTAAATTACATTTAGCAAGTACATGTTTTCTAATGTCTTTGTCGGAGTTCATCCAGCCATGAAAGTATCTTGCCCTTTCATGCTACTTGTGTGGGCCGCCTTTGTATTTCCAGACTGATGGGAAATCAGTCTTTTCTCCATTTTCCTCTTTTTTATTTACAGTTCAGGTTTCCTTTAGTTTTCCAGTGTTTTACTGCTGTAGCTGAATTCTTCTTTGCTTCTGTTGAGTTTGACATAATAGTAGTAAAGTCAGGAAAATCTTCAGCAAGGAGCTAAGTAGGAGAAAAGATTGGGTTGCTGGCCAAAATGAAAGCTTTGCTGGATCCTTGCTGCTGTGTCAGTACGGAAATCTTGAGCAGCCAGGTTTCACTCCAAGAGGAATTGGAGTTCTAAAGATTTAATACTTCAGGAGGAGCCAGATTTTTTTGATGCAACAATAAAAATGAAATAAATTTGTCATGTGGCAGTACAGTCTAAGTGTGTGCAAAGAGTAATGGAGTGCCTGGAAAGTTGGGGATTTTTTCTTCTACTGCCTCTAAATTGAATGTCATATTATTGGTATTTCTTAGAATACGAGATGTTGAATTGAAGCATCCAATCTTATATTTCTTATGAATGTGAGACTAAGCTGGAAGAATGCATGAGTACCTCACCATCCTGCAAGGCTGAAGCTGCAGACCTCTGAACAATATCAAATTTTTGTCATTTATGTTTCACAACACCATTTGAGAGTGAAAATTCTAATGCGTGCACCGTATTCCTCTGACTTTGCTTGGTTTTTTTCCTCTTTTTCAGCCACTATAACAAGTTCATCAGAAAATGATGATCGTAGTGGATCCAGTTTAGAATGGAGTAAGGATGGGAGTCTCAGAGCTGGAAAACATCAAGGCATCAGTCGTGATCGAAGAACAGATAATTGTTCACCAGTTGCAGAAGAGGAAGCCATTGGATCTTGTGAGAATTTGCCAAAAGAAGTACCAACAGGAGAGGGTCCCCTTCCTTACACTCAGAGTTCTGGCTCTTTAATAATGCCTCGTCCAAACTCTGTTGCAGGTAAAGTCCTGAGGTAAAAAACAAGGGTGTTCTTAATGATGATAGGACATTTCTTTTCAATCTTTCTGTTGTTACTATAAAAGTATCTCTATAGGATAAAAAGAAAAAAGCCTATGTTCTGAACTGAATAGATGAGCTAAGTTGTTTAAAACTGTCATCCAGAGGGCTGTTACTGTGCTTTCTGGTAGGTATTGATTAGGTCAAGACATTTCAAGTGCTTCAAAAGTCCATCAGCTATTCCAGGACTTTGTCTGGTGACACATAGGACATTAGCAGGTAGTTCCTGAACGTGTTCTAACACTTCTGACCTTGTTGATGTGATTGTTCCCACAGTAAAAAAGGAAACTGTCTCAATGGGAGAACTGGGGGCCATTTAAATGGAGAAAACCCCAACTAAATCTTAGTGAACTTGGTTGAAATGCATTTTGTAAATGTTACAACATAAATGACTTTGTTGCTATTGTCTAGAAAAACTCTCTAAGTAACATGTAAATGAAGAACTGTAATAAATAATAACATTCTTTGTAACTTGTGTTGAGAGAAAAATAAGCTTCAGTTCTTTAATACTCTAGCAACAAGCTCAACCAAATTGGAAGATCTGAGCTATTTGGATGGACAAAGAAATACTCCTTTACGGACTTCAATTCGCTTACCTTGGCACAACACCGCTGGCGGAAAAGTGCAGCAGGAAGGTAAGGGCAGAGATGTTCAGCCCTGCACCTGTCTGGCACAGTCACACAGAACTCCTTCAGTAGTTTGGAATGTGGATGGTGTGCGATCTTTGAACAGTCCCACAGAGTTCTTGTGGGGTGCTCCTGGCAAGTCACTGCATATCTGCCAATAAGATGCTTGCTTATACTTTTCTTTGCACAATGCTATAGTTTAGAGACTGAATTTGTGTGCATCTGTTACAATCAATAAGAGAAAAATTTAAACTCCTAGTAAAACTGATCTTGAGGATTGTATGTAGGTACTATGCTGCCCTGTTCCATTTATGGCTTTTCATAGTCACAGATTAATGCTGAAACAGCAGTTGTGTAACATTACATTTGGCTAATGAATCTTTAGAGCATTTTATTGGTGAATATTATTATTCCTGTAAATTTTAATGTATTTTATGCAATCAAACCTGAATTCTTCCCCAAGTCATCAAGTGTGTTCCAAATGTATAGAGCAAAGTAATCAAAGGTGTAACTTCTGATTCTGTGACTTGAAAAGTACAGAAAAACAAGGTAGTAATTTTTTTGGTATTACTTCAAGGGTTTTTTTTAACAGAAGAATTATGTTATTCTCTGTACTTTTTCTGTTTCTTTATAAATGTCTTTACAGATTTGAAAACCTAACACTGAGATGCTCAGCACATAGTTCACTTCAAAAAATGGCTCTTCCCCATTTGTAGAATTATTAATGCATTTTTAAGAAAACTTTTTGGATTCTACAACTTACTAATTTGAGTTCACTTGTAAAAAAATAATCAGATTATACCTGTAGCTTCTTTCCTCTACAATTTAATTCATGCAAAAATTATGGAGATGACCTGAACTAAGGCAATCAGATTTTATTGTTTTCATGATGAAAGCCCTAGAATGTCTGATTATGACTGACAGTAACAAGGCTTCTAAATGATGTTACCTTCTGAAACCATGCTGCTTGATTGCATGTCAAGTTTCTTCTAATAAACTTTCCTCCTTGACACATCTTTTCAGCTCGTTTCATCCCCTATAAGCCTCAGGACATTTTGCTGAAGCCGCTGTTGTTTGAGGTGCCAAGCATAACCACAGACTCGGTGTTTGTTGGAAGAGAATGGCTGTTTCACGCCATTGAAGAGAAACTGCAGAGTCCTGACCCAGCAGAGAACAGAGGAGCAGTCATTACTGGAAATGTGGGATTTGGGAAGACTGCAATCATTTCACGGCTGGTGGCACTCAGCTGCCATGGGAGTCGCATGAGACAAATAGCTTCCAACAGCCCTAGTTCATCTCCTAAAGGTATGTTCCTTTTCTGAGTAATGGTCTGGGTTACTGTGCTGACATCAGGAGTCACATGTTTGCTTTTTTTGGCTTAAGGTAGTCAGGCCTCATCAAGCCTTTGGCAAACATTTTTTTCTTCTAATGAGCAAAGGAAGGAGTTAAAATTTTGTGTTCTGACAAATACCTTCAACGTGACATAATGTGGGCTCAGCCCATCAGAGAGGTGGTAAGGATGTCTTCCTCTTGTCAGGCAGTGTGTACCCCAGACTCTGAGGATGTGATGCAGCATCTTTGTCTCTCACAAGTTTGGAAAGGGAGTAGTGAGTGTTTCTTTCCTGCTGCGTACCTGCTGTGTATGCTTTCCATAGAATTTTTGTAGAGGTGAGAATAAAGCTATGGAGAAACCCCTTTTGTCTTCTACTGGGATCCATAGCATTCTGTCACCAGACCAGTCCAGTGCCTACATTAACTGGAAGGATGGTGAGACTCTCATTACCGATACTTTCCCTACTGGCACTTCAAATATTATTATTACTAGTAATAACAATGATAAATTTGCCAAGAGTTCAGTCATATAGTAACTACTCGTTTAAATGAGGCATTGTATGTGTAATTTTCTGAAGCAAACTCTTCACATCAGCATGGTTGCGCTTTCCATAATTCTATAGTTTTGGTCTAAAAGTCAGTTGAGTTGTTTTAAAATTGTAAAGTTGCAAATGTGTGCCTGTATTTATCACACTAGTTTCAGGCTTCTTTCAATGGTATTGCTCAGTTCCAGTGTTTACTCTAGCAGCAAGATAATCTGTGGTTTCCTAGAAAGCAATCTGCTGTCAGCAAATTTGGTCTCTCTTGTATTTGTTGCCTTTTAAAGCAGGTGGTGACTCCTGCCAGGAGATTCCCTTAAGCCAGTTATCCCCGTGTGCCCCTCCACCAGGTGACACCAACACAATGAAGACTCTGACTTGTCCTGGTGCTCCTGAACACAAAGCTCAAACAGGGGATTGTGTGAGAAGCCTCGCCTCCAAGGTGGGTGTTCACTTCCTAGGAGGTGTTCACTGTGTTAGAACCCTCTAACCTGGGGGTCAGTTGGCCTTGCAGAGCCCCCGGGAGGCAGCAGGCAGTGCTGGGCGAGGGGCAGCCCGTGGGCACCTCTGCGTGATGGCTCTGCTGGGCTGGTGCAAGCAGCTTCCTGCCTCTGGTACCGTCAGGTCATCACCTGCATCCTTCTTGGCCCTAGAAAGAGTTACCTTAACAATTTCTCATCCGTTTTGTGTGGGTGTGGGAGGTTGGGATCCTTCCTTGCCAAAGGGGCTGTATGTTCTCTACAGGGAGCTGCTTAGTGCTTCCAAAAGCAAAATTTGGGGCCAGGGGAGATAAAATGTTTGTTTTTTGTATAACTCATCTATATGCTGCGGTACAGGTTGAGTCTGAATGTAGTTTTATTTTCCGTACTCTGAGAGTCTGAAGTAATTTTTCTATTAGATTACGATGTTAGGTGTTTTATTTTTTGCCTAAGTAGTAAAATTAATGAGTTTCTGAATTGCATCTTTTATATGAATAATTGTAGGGAAAACATGAGATCTTTAACACTTGCAGTCTTTAAAGTTATACATATTCGTTTGAAGCAGTGTTATGAAAACCACTGAAGTGCAGGCTTTTTATTCACTGTGAACACCATGTTTTCCTTGTGATTGGTTTTTGGTTTGGGTTTTTTTTTTCCCCAAAGAAATATGGGTTATGTCCTGGTTTATTTTTAAGTAATACACAGCTTTGGAATACTTGGAATAAAGCCAATTGTCATATTTTTCCATTTCCTTATGTTGTAAGTGCGCCTTTAATAGCTGTCTGTCATTTACTTTTGTGTGATGATGATCAATTAGTCCTTAGGTCGTTACAGTGTGGGGAAGAATAGTGTTGTTAAATTACAGCTACACCTAGTCAGACCCTCAGGTTACTTTTCCTGTGCTCCTTAGTTAATCAGCTGCTTACCCACTGTATCCACATGTCACAAACTCAAATTGTTACATTTTCCTGCCAGAATCTGACACTTTGATTTCTTCTCCTCCACCTGCCTTGCAAGGTCAAAAACCTATTTCATTGCCTTCCTCCCTGTGTTTGACACAGGTCAGAGATTGTTACAGCGTAGGATCTCACACTGGAAAGTACTTTGTAGTTGAGAGAGAAATTTAATAACTCTCTATCATAACTGCCCTAACTAGTAACCAACTGAAATACTGAAAGGGTAATGCTTTTTCAATTCTGCAGGTTGTTGCTTATCACTACTGCCAGGCTGACAACACATACACATGTCTGGTCCCTGAGTTTGTGCACAGTGTGGCAGCTTTGCTGTGCCGCTCCCAGCAGTTAACAGCATACAGAGATCTCCTCATCAGAGAGCCTCACCTGCAGAGCATGCTGAGCCTGAGGTCTTGTGTCCAGGATCCAGCAGCAGCTTTTAAAAGGGGAGTGTTGGAACCACTTTCAAACCTCAGGAGAGGTACGTTAAACAGGAAGTGACTTGGAAATGCAATCTAAACTGCCTAAAGAGTGGAGAAAAGTATTAAAAATAAATAAAGCATAACATTCTTGGAGAAAGGGATTCCTTAATTGTACTAGTTGTTTGTAACAATAATAGATGGGTTTTGAACAGTTGATTTGTGTTTTAATTAAAATTCTGTGAAACTTATTAAAGGTCATGGAAACTTTACATTTACTTTTTTGCCAGAAAACTGAACGATAGCTATTACCTTGAAGTTAAGGCTGGCACATTCACATTAAAGGATTTTGTTTTAAGATGCATTTAAGTTTTGTCACATACTTTCTCTTTTAATTTTCTGGGCCTAAACATCTGCAAAGTGGATGTGGGTTTTGCTTGCTTTTAAAATGGATGTGGCAGTTTCCCAAGAATCACAGAATCTCCTGAGCTGAAAAGCACCCACCAGGATCATCAGTCCAGCTCCTGGCCCTGCCCAGGACACCCCAGCAATCCCACCTTGTCCCTGAGAGCATTGTCCAAACACTCCTGAAGCTCTGGCAGCCTTGGGGCCGTGACCATTCCCTGGGGAACATGTCCAGTGCCCCCCATCATCTGGGGGAAGAACCTTTTCCTGATATCCACCTAAACCCACCCCTGACACAGCTCCAGCCACCTCAATTATGGTGTGTAAAAAAACGCATGTAGCAACATGATTTTTGTATTAAAAAACCCCCTAGCAAGCTCCTTTTGAAAACAGCTGCTTCTCAGCATATGCCAGCTTGAGCAGATACCTGATCTGTGGCAGAACGGGAGGTTTGCCTACATATGAACAGAGCATATAATTTTAATCTCCTGATGTAGTTTTTAATCTCCTAAATAATGCTTAAATGCCATAAGATGTATTGGTGTGCATAAAGATACATTTTTGTTTCTTGACATTCAGAATTTGAGGATAAAGATGTGTCACGTAAGGGAAGAATGTGTTTTTATCCTCTCCTTTTTTATTTTCAAATTTCAGAGCAGAAAATTCCTGAGGAAGACTACATAATTTTGGTAGATGGTTTAAATGATGCTGAATTTCATAAACCTGATTATGGTGACACCATTTCTTCATTTATGACAAGTATAATCTGTAAGTTTCCTCCCTGGCTGAAGCTCATTGTGACTGTAAGAACTAATTTCCAGGTAAAAAACACTTTTTAACACTTTTCTTACCCTCAAAAACCAAATGATCATTTATATTGGTGCAGCTGCATTTTTATGAGAAATACTGGGTTTAGAGGAACTCAAAGGCTCTTGGATTTTTTCCTTCCTTCCTTTGTTACCTATTTGTTTGCAGTGCACAGATGCAATACTGGAGGCCTTTTCCATTGCGGATCACTTAATTGCATGTGTCCGTAGAGTTGATAATACAAGAAATGGTGGAATTTGAGTGTTCCCTTGTTCCTCAGGAGTGCAGTGTTAAGCTGCAGGTGTGCTTCAGTACAGCCTCTGCCTGCTTTCCACTAGCACTCAGTGTTTAACTGGCTTAAGAGTGTATTTCTCAACTAAATTTTTGGGTTTAAGAAGGGATTTCTTTAGCAGGGACTATTCCCTCTCTGGAGACTGGAGAAGTGTGTCTTTGCTTAAAACATCTCACTAGTCTGAAAGTGCAGGTTTCTGAAATCCATTTAATTACATAAAGTGGAATAGAGTTTCTTTTTGTGTTGTAAAAGTCTGGAGATGTTTGTTAAACCCTTTTAATATATGACTCTATGTAAGAAGTTTCTGGTTCTCAAACTTTAATTTTTGAAATTTTAAAGTAAAACTTTAGAAGTTTTACTTTGTGAAGTTTAAGTTAGAAGTTGTAGAACTGTTTCTTTTAAATAAAGGTCTTTGGATCTTTATTTACTTAAACATAAAAGTATTCTGTGTTACAGAAACATGAAAGTGTGTTCAGGTGAACCTGCTGAAGTGTCTGTGCTGTACTTGGTACTTGCCTTCAGGCACATGGGGCTGGGGGTGTGCAGGGCACCTATCTGGTACATTGTTACTGGAAGGTGAAATAATAAGGGGAGTCTTTTCCCTCCTGTCCTTTGTGATATTTCTTAATAAAACATTTATGCCTAATAGATCATTTGTTTTGCCTTCCCCTTTCCCTGGCCTGTCTTAGGGTCCAATTCTGGTAACTGTTTTCTATTTCCTTAACTTCGAAGTGGTCATTTCTCATCCCCTTCAATTTTTGAGTTTGGTCAGTGAAATATCAGTATTTGCAAAACCATCTCAGGGATGGGATACTGAATTCCTTTTCTAATCTGGTACTCACTACGGAAGGGAAATGTAGCAGAGATGCATTGTTGAGTTCTCAGTGCTGGAATACTGTAATGTCTTTGGTTTGGTTTTTTTTTTCTTTTTTTCTCCCCTCTCTTCCTCACAGGAAGTGGTAAGTTCACTACCATTTATCACAATATCCCTGGACGATTTTCCAGACAGCAAAGAAATTCACGATGATTTGAATGCTTATATTCAGTACAGAATTAATAACAGTCAGGAAATTATAAACAACATGTCTTTAAATGGAAAAGCTGATGCAGCTACTATTGGGAAAGTGAGTAACCACCTGATCATGAGAAGCCTGGGATCTTATCTCTATTTGAAACTCACTTTGGATCTTTTTCAAAAAGGTCATTTAGTAATCAAAAGTGCAAGCTACAAGGTGGTTCCAGTGTCTCTGTCAGAGCTGTACTTACTGCAGTGCAATATGAAGTTCATGACAAACTCTGCTTTTGAGCGAGCTCAGCCCATACTGAATGTGGCACTGGCATCCCTGCATCCCATGACAGATGACCAGATTTTCCAGGCTATTAATGCAGGACAAATAAATGGTGAACAACAGTGGGAAGACTTCAGCCAGAGGATGGAAGCCCTTTCGTGTTTTCTGATCAAAAGACGTGACAAAACACGCATGTTCTGCCATCCTTCCTTCAGGGAATGGCTTGTCTGGAGAGCAGAAGGTGAAAATACTGACTTCTTATGTGAGCCAAGGTAAATAAAACCTGCAGTAATTCATGTTCAAATAACCAAAGTTAGGTTTTGTGTAATTGATTGCAACAACTAGTGAGAGGAAAGAGTGATGTTAAAATACAAGTACACCTATTTTTTTCCAAAACGAAAACTCTTGTATATTTAGGGGTAGATGTGACTTAAAATTCAAAGTTTACAATGCATAATTGACTCTGTAGAAATCAGACATTTGCATCTGACTTTGCTACCTTCGTGGAGAAATGAGAGTGCTATATTATTACTAACACAGCAAAATTGTTGAGAATCCCATGCAGCAGCACCTTGTCTATGTAAAGTAGGGTGCAGGAATAGAAGGAACAGATCATTTGGGCTTTCTTAAACATAAAAATATTAAGACATTTTGTGCTGTAATGATATCCTGCTGGCATTGCTCAATTTGTTCCAGCTCACTTCTGTGACTTGGAGAGCAGGAGTTGGTTGAGTAGGAGACAGTGGCTGTTACATGCCCTCACAGCTGGCTCCCCATTATTTTTTTATTCGTGTTCTTTGGGGTTTACAGTTTTTGATTTTTACAAAAGAATAAATAATGCTGACATTTAAAATTATTACCAATCCAAGACATGTCTGAGCTTTCAAGTGGCTGTAACAGAACCAGTTCTGTAGGTGGGACTGGGGGGTTGCAGCTGTGGGGGCTGCCTGGGCCCAGGTAAAGCTTCTGGTTTTGGAAAGTTCAGTTCAGAAATGTCTGACAATAGGGTGAGAAGTCCCTTCCCACAACTTCCCCACTCAGCTGAAGAGTCCAGTTAGCGTATGACTAATTGCCTGGTTCCAGTGTGTAGTCTGATTAACCAATAGCATATGGTAACCTTGTTTTCTCAAGGTCATGCCACTCTCACTGGTTCCTAGAACACTGACCACCACTAATGTAGGTGCAGAATTACTAAATACACGTTTTATCTCAAATTTCACAAGTACTCAGATCTTGTGCTTCTAAAAGGATTGGCTTCTGTCTGAGATGCCTGCAGTTCCTGGCTCTGAGAATGCAAAAGGGAGCAGTATATAAACCACTTCAAAGCTGAGGGGACAGCACAGAAATACCAGGAGTGTTTTGTCTTCAAAATTTGCCATTTTACATTATTTCATTATGGAAATAATTTGGTTTAGATGTGTAGATGTATGTTTCAGTAGTCTGACAAAGTTGAGCTGTTAGGCATAAAGATGTGTTAGAATATTTAGTGAAATACAGTTATAAAAGTGGTTCTCTCTTAATCCTTTTTATTAGGAATGGACATGCTCTACTGGCTTTCATGTTTTCTCGACAAGAGGGAAAGTTAAATCGCCAACAAACTATGGAACTTGGCCATCATATACTTAAAGCTCACATTTTTAAGGTAAATCTTGCATCTTAGTAGGCCTTATGACCTATTTGTATGAATGCTCCTCTGACTTGCTTGAATAATTTGTTGGAAGCTTATGCAAAATACTTGGTAGTGCTATTGATCCAGATTTTACTTTTATTTTTTATACTGAGTTGTAGATTAAAATAGGATTTCTAATTCTATAGAGAGATGTCCTGTTATATTATTTCTGTTAGGGTCTCAGTAAAAGGACCGGAATTTCTTCCAGTCATCTCCAAGCCTTGTGGATTGGTTACAGTACTGATGGACTGTCTACAGCCCTGGCTTCTCTAAGAAACATCTACACACCCAACGTGAAGGTAAGAGTTTGTCCAGTCAGCTCGTCTGGCCCTGCTGCTGGCACTCAGCTGCTGAAAACCCTGCAGCAGAAAAGCACCTGAACTCCTTTGTGACAAGCCTTCCTGTACTTCTGTAAGGTGTTGCTAAAGTTGAAATCAGTTTTCCTTGATAGTTTTGATGGAAAGAAGAGTTTTGCCTTTTTTCTGCTGTGAGTGAGTGTGTGGGTGCATTTTTGGGGTTGGGTGTCCCATGTGACCTTGCTCACTGCTCTCTGCTTCTGTGGGAAAGTGTCACTTGTAAGAGGGGGAAATACTGTGAGAGGAAAGGATTTAAAATACCACAACTCTGTGCCATTATTTGAGTCCCCAGATGATGGATAGCAAAATCCAAGTCAGTCAGATGGAATTTGAGCCAACTGCTAAGGCTTTTTGATTGGAAGTTTGTGTGTACATGAATACACACACACGCTCTGGCCGTTTTTTTGAGATTTGCTTTTTATGCCATCTGGTTTTCTCTTAATGGAGGTAGTTGCAGAGTAGTAGCAAGGTACACGTGCAATTGTGATGAGAGCAGTGAGTTTCAGAGGAGAGACAAGTCTTCTCTTGGGAGTGGAATGGTCATTAATACAATAATATATTTACTAAGAGAAGATTTTAAACTGGTATGTTGCTATATATGTGTTAGAGTTGATGTCTGTCAATAAAATCTACATCAAAATTAGGAAGTAACAAATCAGTACCTGATCAAGCTACCAAATGCAGACAAATCTGAGGAAAACATTGTTTTGTTTAAATTAAATTTTAGGTGAGTCGGCTGCTGATTTTGGCAGGAGCAAATGTTAATTACAGGACTGAAGTACTAAATAATGCTCCAGTGCTTTGTGTTCAGTCACACCTTGGACACGAAGAAGTGGTTACTCTTTTACTAGAGTTTGGAGCTGCTGTTGATGGGACTTCAGAAAATGGCATGACAGCCCTTAGCTACGCAGCTGCCGCAGGTCACATGAACATCGTGTCACTGCTGTGCAGAAAAGGTGCAAAGGTAAGCTGCTGCACAAAGATTGCAAAGCCTGCAGCCAGAAGAGTCATACAAAGGCCTAAGAAAGCTGTTATTGACTACTTAAATTTATAATTATCAGGCATAGGTTTGAGGGGTGAGTCCAGACTTCCATGAAGCATTTTCCATGCGCCACTGATCACAACCCTCTGGCAGAGCTATTGCCAGTTTTGGGGTGCATCTCACTGTGCACTTTCACGACCTGCTGTCATCAGTTTGTCAGCGGCTGTTACTGAGAGAGTGCTGGAGCCCTCTAAAGTCAAGGTCGAGGGCATCCCCAGCTCTCCTCAGCCACCCTCTGGTCCCCTCAGAGCTGCTGGCTGTCCAGCAGGCTAAGCGTGATCTCCCCGTGGCAAGCCCACGGTGACTGGTCCTGCTTACCTTGTCCTTCCTGTGCTTGGCAGTGCTGTCCAGGGTTAGTTTTTCCATCCCAGCTGCTCAGGTGAGGCTGTTGGGCCTGTAATTGCCCAGATGTTCCTCCTTGCCCTGGAAGTCGGGAGCGAGAGCTGCTCTCTCGCAGTGCTCTGGAGCATCTCCTCTCCACACCTTTCACTGCACCTTTTAACCTGAGCCGTTCCTTTCCCCCCTTCAGGCTGACTTTGCAGACAAGAAGGGCCAGTGTGCTCTGGTGCACAGTGCCCTGAGGGGGCACTGCGGGATCCTCGAGTTCCTGCTCGGCCTGGTTTGGATGAGTCCCTCCCGAGAGCAGGATTCGCTGAGGAAGCGCCAGGCACTGCAGCAAGCTCTCACAGCCGCTGCCAGCATGGGGCACTGCCAGGTGGGTTGGGAGTTCAGGTACTTCCAGATCTGTTGGAAATCGTCAGAATTGTACAACAGTGCTTGCAGCTATTTTTGAAAGAGGCTTGGAAAGAATTGTTGAAACTTCTGGTATTTATTGTAGTATGTATTAGCAGCTTTAGCTGAGTATCCCATAATACAATTTGCTTCAGGATTTGTTTATATGTAATCTTCTGTCTATTTTTTCCTCTCTGTTCTTGGAAGTTGTCCTAAATCTCTAGTGGTGCACAGTGGTGCTGATTTTCTGTGTCACTGATCCACCCAAGTATGTTTCTACTTCAGGTTGAATTTTTCCTTCCAATTTTTCATTGCATGCAATCGCACAGGCTTCAGTTTTTAGCTTGATGCACATGTCAAGTTACAGACTTCAGCTCAGTGTCACTTCAGGCAGAAATTCGGGAAGGAGCACTAAAAGTAAACACGTAAGAAGTCCTTAAAAGGCTTTAGATATTTAGGTAATACAAGTCTGTCTTCTGTTCATTGGGAAAATAAACTGTAACCTTGATAGAAAAGTAATGGGTAAGCAAAGATACTTGAATAAAGTTCACACTAGGCTAGGGGACTTGGTTATGTAGTAAGTGATGTACCGAAGTGGAAACAAAATCTCTTCAATAAAGCTGTTTCAATATTTTCTTCTTTTAAATCTATTTCTAAATTGTTACAAGATCAAGAGTCTGATCTGTGAAGTTGTTTGGATGATGCAAATATGGAAATGTCTACGTGCAGTTAATTTATTATATGGTATATAAGCCATCACTATCTTACAATATAAACTGGAGGATTCTGAACGATGAACATTGGATGAATGGATAATTCTTTCACTCTTATGAAAGTTCTTGTTTGCTGTCCACTGATTAAATGAAAGCAGTCAACTCCTGAATATCAGCAAAACAGATCACATTAATCATAAATGCATACCTGAAAATGTCCATCTTTCTCTGTTTTTAAGACATTAAGAAGCTTTATTCTTCTTTGTTGGAGCCCAGGAAAGCCAGAAAACTTCTCCTGACCCTCTGGGGACTCATTTTATCCCTAGAGCCCCCCAGAATGGCTTAGCCTTCAAACTAAGTCCATGGGAACATCTTCCCCCTTTTCTGGGTGAGCTGAGAGCACCAAAGAAATGAAGAGATAGTTGTTTAGTGCACCACAGAGTGTGTACTTGGAGTTTTAGATTTTGCTCTATATATTATATAGAGACAAAATGGAGAATTCAGGGTGTCGACTTCTCCTTGTTCTTCTTCTTCTCCTTCTTCTTCCTTTCTTTTCTGACCTAAGTTCCTGTGATTTAGTAATTGGTAGAAGGAATTTAGTGGAGAAGAGACATGTTAATAAAATTGATACTTACTGGTTTTAAGGACAAAATATAATAGGTAAAATCTGGCAGTTGGGCAATAAGAGGAATAGAAACCCTCTGTGCTGAGCAGCAGCAGCCATTGTGTGCTCCTGGAAGCTGCAGCAGAGGCTGTGCTCCTGAAACTTAGAGAAGAAAAAAGAAACAATTCCTGAAGCAGCAGAAAGCATTCTAGCTTTGTTTTTCCTGACATGGAACACTGAGAAGGAAGATCACCGGGCACAGAGGGAAGAACAGGGCCTTAAGGCCCCCACACTTCTTAGCTAGAAAAAAGATCTTTGTGTTTCATGAATTTTAATAAATTATGTCGTAGCATTTTGAATTCTGGGATTTTCCATACATTGTATACAACAGTATTCAGACAGCCTGAAAACACCCAGATCCTTTCTCCTCTCCTACCTTGGTTTTTTCCTGTAGCCCCCAAACATTGTTAGTGTGATTTTCCTCCCTTACCTGTTGACTGCAGTCTCCGTGACCATGTGCCCTGTTAGAAAATCTGTTTAAAAGAGCCATTAGAAAAAGTTTTAATTTAATAATCTTTTGGCAGGTGGTTTCAAAACACAGATTTCCTTAATATTGTAGAAACACAGCAAAACTTAATTTAAAGCTTATTTCAGCTTTAAAAATTACCATTTTTCAATATATGCTTAGACCATTCTGGGCAGAAATTTAGAAAAACAGGTAAGATATAACTAATGTGGGAGGAAAAATCTAGGTATCACCATTTTACAAAATCTGTGCAAATATTCTCATTTTTGCTCTCTTGTTTTAGATGATATGAAATTTCCTCACTTAACTGGGATGCTTTATTTTTGGCATTGTTTATTTTGATTATTCTGTTATATATAGATCACATGGGAGCTCATTAAATCATACTTGTGCCAAACAACCAATTCACAGAAGGGCACTGGGCTTTTTTTAAATAATTAAAAATGTTTTTCAATAACATTCACTTGCCTTCAAGTCATTCTAAAATCCTACTGAACTTGTTATGAGCAATACTGATTTTCTTTTCTATTGATTATATGCATTGAGAGGGAAGCACTCTGACTTGTTTTACATCTTTGATCCCTTGCTGGATCATACAGTGACAAGTGATGCTCTCTGGTTTTGGCAGGTGGTTCGTTACATCTTGGCAGTTGAAAAGGACCATGACATGGACATCAACGACACTGATGCCTTGTGGGGAGAAACAGGTATTTCCCTTCTCGTATGCTTCCTAATTAGGGTTGCTGATTTAAAGAGTTTTTAATCTTAAATAAATAGTTTTAATCTTAAATAAAGAGGTTTTAATCTTATTTTTTGAATTTAATTTTCTGTAATAAAAATAATGAAAAATACCAGTTTTAATAATAAAATGAAGTTTGTAAGTATAGAGTTTTGACTTACTGAATCTATTCATCTCAAGTATTGGAGAACTATTTTATATTAAAATTACTGTAAATTACTGACTTTTTAACTAGATGGAAAATTGTGGAAATACAGTGCTTACAGTGTGGGTTTATTCTAATTAGGCAGTGGAAGAAAAGACCAGCCTTTGGACATCTGGGAGAGGCCAAATGCAGTTTTTAAGGCAGACTGTAACCCCTGCACTGACAGTTCCCTGCTGTGCCTCATGAGTGGCATCTCCATGCCATGGGAAGAGCTGAGGGTGGGGAAGCAGCACTGGGGTGATGATCAACAGCCTCTCACATTCTAGAGAAGCAGATGTGCTTCATTCCTACATGTGTACAAAACCCTTGGTGCAAATCCAGTGAATTCCAAAAGCTGTACATCTGTTTCTAAATGAATTTTGTTCTTCAATATTTTCCTGTCAGTGTTTTTTATTGAAATCCTTGAATAATGCATTGGGACTCTTTACTCATTGAGGGAGCCCTGAAAGGGGGATCTTTGAACAAGACTCGATTCTTTTGCTTGTAATGTTGATGTCCATAACAGTTACTTCCCAGTTGTTCAGCTCTAAACAGGTGTTATAACTGTAAGACAGTGAAGTTTCATTGAGTGAGGAGGGAATGCTAAAAAAGAAAAAAAAGAGAAAAATTTACTTCTTCCTGCAGTGTTTGTAATTTCCTTTACTTTCATCATTCACTGGAATTAAAAAATAATTCTACTTGATCATGTTTGAAAATGCTAAAAAATGAGTAACAGGAAATTCACAATTTGACCCACTTCTTACTAGAAAATGCAAGTAATTAGGCTTTAGAAACTGGAGGGGTAAGTCCTTTGCTGATTCATGCATAAGTCACACATGGACTCATTTTCTAAACACCGTTGGCATGGCTGGTGAGGCTTCAACACAAACAACAAAAATTAAAATTTCAAGTTCCGTTTGAAACACAATATGAGCAAAATAGAATAGGGGGAAAAACCATGATGGGGAAAGTATTTTCTTTTTTTGTTGTTCTTTCCAGCTTTCAATAAGCGTCACAGTGAAAAGCTGAAAGCATGGGGATTCAGTAACACTCACGTATTGTGCATGTGTCCAAAGGCCAAATAAGCCAAGAGCTGATGTTGATGCCAATGCTTTCTCTAGCCCTGACAGCTGCTGCAGGAAGAGGGAAGCTGGAAGTGTGCAAGTTGCTGCTGGGGCACGGAGCGGCCGTGGCGAGAGGCAGCAGGAGAGGAGTTCCCCCCCTGCTCTGCGCCGTCCGGCAGGGCCACTGGCAGGTCTGCCACAGCTCGGGGGGTCCCTGGGCGTGTGCTCCCTCATTCCTCCCATCTCTAGTTCTGAAAATAATTACTGTCAATTTTCTAATAAGTGTTTGCATCAGCTTCAGAAGGATGTGCTCAGAAGCTTCACTTCCAAACCCTTTGTATCTCTTGAAATAACTTTAAAAGCACATTGATCTCACAATAGCCTTAGTTATAATATACTTGAAAAATAATGTGAGATAAAATATTTTTTTATTTCCTAGACCAAAGTCAGAGGTGCTTTCAGATCTTTTATACTGCTGCCGTGCAGAGAGAGAAGCTTGGATTCAGAGCCTTCCTCATGCTAGCCTCTCCTCTCAGGAGAAGGCCTTGAACTGCAGTCAGGGCTTGAGCTACCTAGAGTTTCTCAGTGGTTGCCATAAATAACCACCTTAGTCCTCTTTTTTAAGAGTTCATTATATTATGGCTGAAGTCTAAATCTGCCAATTTCATGAAATCATAGAGTTGGTAAGGTGGGAAAAGCTCTCCAAGCCCATCAAGTCCAGTTGTTCCCTGGTACTGCCGAGGCCACCACTAAGCCATGTCCTGAAGTGTTACACCCATGGGGCTTTTGAATCCCTTCAGGGATGTGGCAGATGGGAGTTCCACCCCCGCCCCTGTGCCAGAGCTGAACAGCACTTTCTGAGAAGAAATTCTCCTAATATCCAATCTAAACCCCCACTGATGCAAGGAATGTATTTTTAAATTGATATTTTCTGTTTCAGATTGCTAAACTTCTAGTGGAGCATGGCGCTGATGTGAATTTAAGTGACAAGCAAGGCCGGACACCACTGATGGTGGCTTCTTGTGAAGGACATCTGAGCACTGTGGAATTTCTCCTTTGTGAAGGTAGTAAATAAATAGTGGATTACGGCTGCACAGATGCACCAGGAATTGCATCTGGGTGAGTTAAGCAATTTTTCTGTTTAAACAGAGAATCCTCATAACAAAGTTCATTTTCATTTTTCAGGTGCAACTATTTCATCTCTGGACAAGGAAGGACTGACAGCTCTGAGCTGGGCCTGTCTGAAAGGTCACAAGGAAGTGGTTCAGTATTTAGTAGAGAAAGGTGCAACAACTGATCAGACAGACAAAAATGGACGAACACCCCTAGACTTGGCAGCTTTTTATGGAGATGCTGATATTGTAAGTATAACAGAAAATTCAAGAAAAAATTATAAAAATTTAGAATTTAGAAAAACTATTGCCTACAGAAATAGGAAATTTGGGGAAGTGACCAGGATGGTTACACTGCTCTCATCTTGACTTCGGTGCAAATGTTTGCTCGGGAAAGCATTTTCTAGATGAGGGAGAAGCCCAGAATTATGCTTCAAACCCACAGAGGTCCCTTCTCAGGGTCCTGGTCAGTTGGTGCCCTCCTAGAGCAAAGAGCCCAAGAAGAGGTGTAAGAAGAGGAAGGGCATGCTCAGGTTTGAGTACACTGTGGACAGCGAGGAACTAGACAGAAGGGCAGCACATGCAGCCTCTCACACTCACAACTGTTTCTGCAGCTTGGATAGACAAGATCTGTTTCAGGTGCTGCTGTGGCATGTAACTCACTGTAGCACTTTGTCCCATTCAGCTTTTGTCTGAATTAACTTGAAATTGTAAATAAGCCCTCGGCTTCCGTAGTGACTTTGGTAGTGTTCAGACACTGTGTGTGTTTTTGCAGGTGGCACTGGGCACTCTGCTGGGGAATGAGGGGCGTCCAGGCACCTTCTGTGCCTGCATTTGCTGTTGGTCATTTTGCTGGCATGGTGCCAGCTCCCATTTCCCTGGCTCAGCTGGTCCCTTCAGTAGGTCCCTTCAGCTCAGCCGCTGGCCAGGCTGGGACAGCAGCAGTGCCACTGAAGAGCAGGCCCATGGCTGCAGTCCTGGGGCCTCTTCCCCTACAAGATCACTGCTGGTCGCCCTTGGGCAAGTAATGGTTCCAGGGCAGAACTGCTGCTTCCCTCCAAGCTGCCTGTGCTCGGTGCCTTCAGGGACTTTGGCTGTGCTGTACTCTGCAGCACGTGCTCAGTGTGTTTCAAAGATGATTACGTGGTGCCTAAAATATTTCATTGATCTGCCTTTCCTACCAAAAGCCATGTTACACAGCATGTCTTACTTCTCCTCCCAGGTGCAGTACTTGGTGGAGAAAGGAGCAATGATCGAGCACATGGACCACAGTGGCATGAGGCCCCTGGACAGAGCCATCGGCTGCCGCAACACCGCAGTCGTGGTCATGCTGCTGAGAAAAGGAGCTAAGCTAGGTAAGTGAAACTGCCCTGCACCAGAAGAAACAACTGGATTCTGCTCTGCTAGAATTAGTTATTTCTGTAAAGCAGGTTAAATAACTGAAAGCACCAGATTTTTGCAGGCTGTCTGGTTTGCAGATGCCCACTCAAGAGAAACAATCTCCTCCCCTTTAAAGGCAGACACACAAGATGCACTTTAGAAGTGAGGAAATGCAAGGACTTTTATTCTGCCCCTTCTTTGATGTGTGCTTATGGTGAGGTCTGGAGGAGTCACTGTATATGGTTACTCTGCTTTAATATATTTAAACAAGAAAATGATGATTGTGCTATTACTGATATGTAATTCTGACACTAATAATGATTTAGATTAACAAGTTTTACTTTTAAATAGCATGCTTCTAATAAACTATAGAACTGTATGTTTTTGCAAAGGGTAGGCCAAAAAAATGTAAGTCATGTATTATCAGGAGGCAAGTACATGGTGCAGTTGTGTATGTGATAATTACTGAATATTTAGTACCTATGAATCACTATTTCGTATTATTTGGGTAGTAAGTATGATCAAGTACACATCTTTACTTGGCCTGAATTTAATTAATTGTGACTTCTCTACATTGCTACACAGGGGTGACATGTGTCAGACCATGTAATACCTGGCTGCTGTCCAGGTGGTGTTGGAGGGGGCAGGTGGGGGCATAGATGTATTTTAAATGTGTACACCCTAATTATGATGATAAGAGCAATACTAGTTCCATGTAGATGGAACATATACTGAAGTAGGACAAATCTTTCTACTGTGGTAGACAGCAGAAACACACTTGTCTTCCCTTTTATCAGAGACCCTTAAAATTTAACTTGCAGGAAATGCAGCATGGGCAATGGCCACCTCCAAACCCGATATTCTCCTGATTCTTCTGCAGAAACTGATGGAAGAAGGAAATACACTGTATAAAGTAGGTAGATTTTTATTTTTTTCTGATAGCAGAACATTGGACTTCTGCCTGAAGGTAGACTGAATGCCTTTATGCCTCCTTTTCAACTATATAATCTAATGTATTACTACTTTGTTCAAAACAATAATCATACGTGATTATTTTCTGGTACTAGCAGTATGTATTAGTGCAATTACTATCCTCATCAAATACCATTACACATTTGAGTTCAGAAAGAAACATGAATTCTGGTTAACATGCAGGTTCTCTCACTGTGCTTGTCTGACAATATGGTTCATACTGTGTATATTTATTAAAAAACCTGTCTCTGTTGCTTTCTAGTTGAAGGGCAGCTCTTGGTAGATGTCAAATATAAATACACTTTTTTGCAACAGCACTGCAATATTAAAAGTTTGTGAAAAACCTCAAAAAAAAAGTTTGTGAAAATTCTCTTCCCTAAAATTTGCAGAAAGGCAAGATGAAGGAAGCAGCACAGCGCTATCAGTATGCACTGAGGAAGTTCCCAAGGGAAGGGTTTGGTGAGGAAATGAAAGCCTTCACTGAGCTCAGAGTTTCATTATACCTGAACTTGTCACGATGTCGCCGCAAAACAAATGTAAGCTCTTGCTGTTAGTCTGCTGCCTTTCTGGCACTGAGATGAGATTATATCATTATTATATCTGAGACTTATATCCTACTGCATTAATGGGGTTGTACGTGGACATCTATCTGTGCTATTTTAGAATCCTTTTCAGTATATTCTCCTTTTGGGCTTTATTATGTCAATAAGTGGATGGCTTCTAAGACAAGAGCATGTTGCTGTGGGGGATCTGTTACAGCTGGTCTTACATCATGCAGTTATTTTGGGATGATGAACTGCTGGATCTTTGTGGTACTTTTAAAAGACTGAATGACACTGCCACCACTTTGTTAGCAAACAGCACAAGCAGGTGCCAGGGCTGTGCTGGTGTGTGCTTTGAGAACAGACCTGCTCTGGCTGACTGGGGCAGGAGGCCCAGTGTGCTGCCTGTGCTCCTGGAGCCAGAGCACGACCCAGAGCTTGCAGCTTGCTTTGATTGTCGCTGTGTAACCAAGGTGTTTGATTCCATTATTAGGATTTTGGTATGGCCGAGGAGTTTGCTACTAAAGCCTTGGATCTGAAGCCCAAGTGTTATGAAGCCTATTATGCCAGAGCAAGAGCCAAGAGGAACAGCAGGTACTGTTTGATTCTGTGCATCTGTCTGCACAGATTTTTTTTTTAAACTTAGCATTTTTAATAACTTGTTCTTTTCTGCTAGTTTTATTTCAATTTTGCAAAGAAAAAATTATTTTTTAGTGCACTTTGCATCTGTACTAGATACTCTGTATCAGATAAAGCCAACCCCATTCAAATAGCAATATTGAATACACTGTAAGTACTTACAAGGCAGTCCTGAAAGTAACAAATTGATTTGAAGAGGCATTATTTTAAGTGTAACAGTGAGTGGTTCTGCTGCTCCACATGATGCAGCAGAATGTGGCTAGCAGTGTGCCACCCAACTCCAGCACTTCATTATTTATTGCCAAGTTTATGATTTGTTACTGGCTGCTTTGATAGGACCGAATATGATGAATCATTAGCAGTTGAAGATAAAAACAAGGGCAGAGGAGGTCTCTCTTTAGGTTGGAGGAATAGTAAACTATAGTGGTGCAGCTGAAGTACAGGAAGAGGTGCCTTTTTGATTCACCATGTCTTTTCTAAACTGATCAATAAATGGTCATGAAGCAGAGTTCAGCAGGTTCCCTGCTCTGGAGGTAACTGTGAAGAGCTTGTGAGACAGTGTGTCAGTTCCTGGTGTTCCCAGCAGGGAGTTCTGCCTGCCTGCATGGGGTGTCAGGATACTCAAGTAGGGTTGGGTCTGCACTTCCACCCTAGTTAAGAATTTCCTGATGTGGAAATTCCAGTTCTTACTTGTCACCACCTGCAGCAGGAAACAATGCATCAGGATATTTTGCTGCAAGGGTGGGGGTGGATTAGTAGTTGGCAATGCTGGGACTCAGATTTGCCCCACTTTTCACTGTTTACTTATTTCTTCCTGAACAGGAAACTACTTGCTGCTCTTGCTGACCTACGGGAAGCCACCCACCTGTGTCCCAGCAATCAGGAGATAAAACGTCTCCTGGCTCGGGTGGAAGAGGAATGCAAACAGTTCCAGAGAACACAGCAACAGAAGCATCACTCTCCACAGCTACTTGAGCAAGCTAACAACTCTGATAATGAGGAGGAGGGCATTGCACCAGCTGTGAATGACAATTTTAATCTTCAAGACAGGGAAGATGAGCTGCCACACCCCAACGAATCTCTTTCCCCTCCACAAAGGCCGCAGTGTTCCTCTGCTGCTTCATTATTTAGCAGAACCCTTGAAGAAGATGTTCAGAAAGCTCAGTCTGTGTCCCCCCAAAGCAGAACAAGCAGCAAGTACCTAAGAGAGCCAGGCTTGATCATGCAGCCAACAAAGCAGGCACAGATTGTAAAAACTAATCAGCATTTGAGCTCCATCCAGCCTGGATCTAAACCAGGAAGCAGTCAATGTAGCACCAAGATACAATTGTCTGTGCAGCATCTTGCCCACAGTCCCTTGCCCACCCGCCACTCTAGAAGTCAACATGTGGATGGGACAAGCACATTGTCCCCTGGCAGCAATTCCACTGCTGGACTGCACAATGAGAAGTTTGTGTCGGGGCAGCGTTCGCATCTGCAGCATCACGAGACTTTCTCTTGTTCTTTTGCCAGTAAATCCAAACCTGCTGAGATGGCAACAGCCTCTGCACAGATGAATTTCAGTGACTCAAGGCAGCAGAACCCTGTACCCAGCGGTGGCCCTTCCAGCTCTCCATCCAGTAGTGTGATTCTTGCCAGCTCAACAAGCAGCTTTGCTTCAGCCAGCAGTTTTTCAGGCAGTGTTAAGGGGCCAGATGTTCGACTCAAGGAGACTAACATCAGTCAAGCTCCGGGTACTGAGCACCGACCTCGTAATACCCCATTTATGGGAATCATGGACAAGACTGCAAGGTTTCAGCAGCAAAACACACAATCTAGTCGCACTTGGCACTCTCAGGCATCAGATGGGTTATCCACAAACGTTGCTTCTGCAGGCATTCAGCCCTCAAACTTCGAGCAATTCTCAGTTAAACACTGCTCAGCTAAAGCATCCTCTGCAGGTGCTGCCCTGGGAGATGGGAGCCAGAGCAGCGTGCAAGCGAAAGAACGTGAGGAGCTCTCGTGCCAAATCCCTGCCCCCTGTACTGACAGCAGATCATCCAGCCAAGGTTCTCATTTCCATCCCGACGCTGTAGCCAAACTGCCCTCCCACAGCACTCAGGACAGCCACCTCAGTCACATCACCACGGCAAAACCAAAGCGATCGTTCATCGAATCAAATGTATAAATAAATTTTATACATTGACAGGGTAGTCCTGGGTCACAACATCATGAAACACTGACTGGCTGGGCAGGGGCAGGGTCCCAGGGAGCAGTCTTTAATGGGTTACAACCACTTCTAAATGTTCCTACCATCATAGGGCAGTGACAGTAACTGGAATAACCAAGTCGTGTAGAAAGACTCACTTAGGGTTGTCCTAGGAGCTTGAGCACAAAAATCCTTTCCATTACATTTTACCAGTAAATAAGCATTTCCTTTCACGTAGGGCTCCAGTCTTGGCTTTTGGTTCTCTTGCATCTCACACAGTACTCGTGCCTCTCAAATGCTTAAGTGCTTATGTCTCACAGCAGTGCTAATGGAGATAATCTGCTGCAGAATACTCAGATCTGTACATGCATGCATTTTTTTTTAAATCAAAGTATTTTATCACTTTTCTAGCGGGATCTAATTTGGGTTGCATGATGTACATTTAGGAAGCATAAATAATTTGTGTATGAGTAAACTATAAGCAGCCATGCTTTGACATGTAAATATAAGTATTTTTAGTAACTAGAAGAAATCAAATAAAATGAGTGACATTTTGCATGTGTATTGAGAGGCTTAGACCATATTGGTTATTGCACTGAAGAACACAATATTATGGCCTATTAACAATAATCGCACTTTATATAGGGTATCTAATCACCTTTGGGTGCTATCTTATAGCAAAATGATTTATTGTTTATTTGTGAAAAGGTACAACAACTAAATGCTTGGTAAATGTTTTTATGGGAAACCCGAGAAAGGGAGTGAACGTGAAGGTTTGAGGAAAAGTGTATGTGCAGTTGCATGACAGGACAAAGTTGAGAAAGTTTTGGGTTTTTTTTTTGAGGAAATAAGGTTTTTTATTGGCAAGAATATTCTGAAAATGAACAGCTGCAGTGACATTCCTATGAGTGCAATTCAGTTGGAGTGCTCAGCTTTATACTCTTCCCATGATGCTTGATTACAGTGTTCTGTGTACATTGTAAACAGCTGTACCCAGCTCTACAAATCCTTTTGGAGTTTGCATCATTACACTTTAGCTTATTTATTGTTTACTGTTTCTTGGATATTTTGTACAAGTTCTATATTAGTCTTGTCCTGTAGTTCTATTTTTGCACAGCTACTGTACTCTTTGCATACAAAATAAAGATTATTAATATACTTGTGGGATGAGATGCAGTCCCTGATGGTTACCTCTCTCCCAACTTTTCCAAGCTTTTCCAACTACATCTCCAGTAATGGGGAACAGAGAAAGACAAACACGTTTTAGTTTGTTAGAGTAGAAAAAGAAATTACAGATCCTATACTTTGCTATTTCTTACCTTCTGAAAGATTGACTTGACAAGGTGAAGACTCAAAACTCATAAATGTAGCAAAAATTTTAAGAAAACTTTATTTGGAAAACTGAGTTTGTGTACTTGATTCTTAAACAGAAATACCACAAAGTGGAACCACAAGGAACTTAAAAAAGTTTTCCTAGGCGTTTCCACCAGTAAAGGTTGAACTAGCCACAGACGAGAACAGAAACACAACTTTTTCTTCCATTTGTTTCTGATACAATTCATTTCTTTAGCTGCATAAAATTGCAATTAATTTTAAGAAACAACTTCAAAATTCTGTGGTTTAACTATTTCCGCTGAGTCTCCAGCCAGCGACTAATGGCCATTTTTAGTGTCCTGTTTGGTGTGAGCATAAGAGAGTGGAGAGGAAGATTCGTCATGGGACTAGATCGTCTATTGCTGATCCAGTTTTCCATTGCTTCCCTTTCATAGGAATAGCCATCTGCAAAGAAACCATCAACAAAAGCTCGTATTACAGAGGCTTGGACACTGTGCAGATGTTAGCTTTTTAAATGCAAAAGAGAAGTAAGGAAATATGTCCAAACAGGAAAATTGAGATCTAGAATAAGTACACTGTATGTGAAATCTTTACTGTGGGTATAAACAGTTCAGGCTAGTTTCATGTATCCATATCTACCTGCAAAGCACCAAAATGTATTATGCACATGTGTAATAAGACTTTTCAGTTTGAATGATCCGTAATGTGAAGTAAGAGCTCATTACAATCAATTGCCTAGCACAGCCAAAGCTGCCTGCTGGCTCTGCTGAACAGGAGGCTTGTCCACCTGGCTGACCTGGAGCTGAGCTGAACAAGAGCCCTCACAACCCAGCCAGGTTCAGGACTTCGGCTCCTAAGGGTTGGCAGCTGAACAAGCTGTTCCTCAGAGACCAGAAATTAGGCCCCAGCTAAGTGTCAGCTGGCACAGTCACCCAGGAATATCTCTGGTGGAATACAAACCCATGCCCTATGCCCCTTCTCTAACAGAGCACTATCCTGTGTCTCCTTACTCTTCATTGAATAAAGCCACCACACCATCACTCCAGCAGTTAGCAAATAACTTCATATTTTGACCATTTTCATTCTCAGAAGTCTGCCCTAATACCTCAGAACTGGATGGAGTCAGTCACTGTTTACAGAGCAACACAAACAATATACTAATCTGATTCTTGTATGCTCCTCCTTCCCTGTCCCCCCCAAGAACAGAACTACAAAACACTGGTTCTTCATAAAATGTTTTAACTCCATAACATCTTGTGCTCCTGGCACATCACAGTTCCAAGGACTTGCTGAACTTAAAGGAGTCTCATTCTGTACACACTTTTAAGTGCATGCCCTAGAGATGGCATGCAATGCATAGTAACGAGCCTGGGGTTTTGGTGGGCGGGGTGGGGGAATTGGTTGGTTGGTTTGCTTTCTTTTTGTGCCACTGAATGCAAAATTTCATTTTGCACTTACTGAGCCAACACTGTAATTAGGCTTGTAATTATACTGACAAAGGCACATAAAGGGAGGCACATTAAAAAAAGGAAAAAGTTGCTTGATACACTATTTTTCTCCACATCAGAGCTGTAATTCAGCAAACTAAACATTTATCATAATTCTGGTTTGTTACAACAGCTGTTTATAGTAGCTTATCTTTCTAAGCCTGATGATAAGATAGGTGTGGGAACACAAAAATGGACCTATCTTTACCTTCAAGTAATTAGTTTAATCCATGTCATGTAAAGACATACCTGTGGCAATGACAGGATCGTTCATCAGCTCTCTTGTTATAGGACATAGGAACTCATCAGGAACAGGAACAGAAACCAAGATCTTTGTCATCCTCAGTTCTTCAATTTTCTGGAGAACTTTACTGCGTTGGCCTAGAGACTCTGAAAAATTATTTGCACATGAAGTGGACAGCACACACAGGTAAGGCAAAGAGGTCAGCAGTTCTGTCACAGGAGACATTGCTCCATCTCACCACCCCCCTAAACCAAAAGCCTGCAGCCAGCCCTGGCCCCCACTCCAGTCAGCTCTGCCACAGGCTCACTCCTGCTGTGCAGCAGGAACTTGGAGGAGTAATGAAAACAATCAGCAGAACCAGTGCAGGTGCAGCAGAGCCACGGCACAGCAGTGGTCTGGTGGCCACACACTTGGCACACAGTGCAAGGGCAACCCTGCCCTGCAGCCACAGGCTGGAGTGACACTGGGACAGGGCAGTGCTGGCCCTTGGGATGGGACAGAGCAGTACCAGGGGGAAGGAACAGCTGTGCACAAGTGCTGCCAGCAGCTCCAGTGAGACGATTTCCCTTCAGCCCCTTCCGTTAGCCTTTACACGCCTGGCCACGTCCAGCTCTGCTACACCACACCTGCTGTACAGCACTGCTCTCTAGGGCTTGCAAAGGCACAGCTGAAAGATGCCTGAGCCTGTGTTTTTTAAAAGAACACTGATGTCCTCCAAACTGCAAAGACTGTACTTGTAGAGGTCTTTAGCAAGATCTTACATCACATTCTTAGAGCAAAGAAAACAGGTTATCAAGGACAGAAAGGATGTGCTCATTCAAGCATTTGTAGACTCCTAAGATTTAGTTAAACAGGTATTTGTGTGACACTGAAAATCTCGTTCATTTTAGGCAGATAGTATTTTCCTACTTTGTAAATGCTTGAGCCATGGCAGATAGAGAGCAATTTTTCAAGTCAGATATAGGAGGCCATAAATTTCTATACCTTTGTTGATTCTTTCCCCAGAGAATTCTCTTTGTAGCAGGTCATTGGTCACACTACTTTTAATTCTCAGAGAACTTTCTAGTCAGCATTATCTGATTAGCCTCAGCTGGCAATTGCTGTAACAAAGTTTTAGGCTATTCCAGTGCTTAGGAAAATGTTTGCATAAACTGAGGAAGCCAAGTGTCTTTCATGGATGACAATTCCTGACAAATTCCCAGCATCTCTGTTATTTCTAGACTTCAACAAAGCCAGCTGATACACAGAGATAACATGATCCAATACAGACTAATTACACACACATGCAAAACAAAAAAGGAAGGGAGCAGTCTTTCTACATGAACAGTATCCAACTGTACTTTTTAAAAGGTTTCTTACGTCATTCAGCCTTTTCTTATACTTGACTTCACTTTGACAAAATATTAACACCTAATTTACACCTAAATCTGGCCATCAAAATTAACAGAGAACTTATATTTTGAAAGTTTCAGTGCAGTTCCTTATCCTTAAATTTCTTATTTCATAATAACCACTGTGGAATCATTACTAATATGGTGCTTCCTTGTGATTCATTCTAAAATGTAGTCAGTTTTCCAGAAAAGCAGCAGGACAATGTATGAAACTGATGTATTAGAAAGTGTCTGAGCCAGGCAAGCTTTGCTTGATCCTTACCAAAAGTCATCATCAAATGTACCCTTCAGAATTTCACTGTTTGATTCAAGGTTGGTGAACCACACTATTCTAAAAACAGCACTTTTGCAGACTGATGGGAAAAACTATAGACCACCCAATTAACCAAAGTGAGAAACATGAATTATAGAGAAAAGCTGAAATTCCTTTTCCACAGCTTAATAATACAAGATCAAGAAAGGAAAACAGAAACAAAATCAGGTAAGACCATTTAACAGCATCATCAGTAGAAGTGCATTGTATGTCTCCAGGTATGAGCAAGCACACACACACAAAAAAAGGAACACTGTGGGCAATGTAACATTGGGAGGTTTTTAACAGTCCCAGAAATGAAATAAAAAAGGCATTTCGGGGGGAAAAAAAATCCATGTATGGAACTCCTAACTTGCCTTCATTCCAACATTTCCAAGTATTCTAGAGATTAAAAACTATTTGAATTTCAATACTCTTACCAATTTTTAAATCATTAGCAAGACTTTCCTTAGTAAGATTCAGTAGTTCCTTGCCATCAATGTTATTCATTTTGAAAAGTCCAACAAAGTCTGCTAAATCCTGTGCACAGAGCCAGGCTGAAACATCATCCTCTGACCAGTCCTCAACAGCCACCTTTGATTCATTTTCTACAGTATCTCCTTTGGAAATGAAAAAGAGTTAAAAAACAAACAAAAAAAACAGACAAAGAAGCAAATTAAAAACAAACAAACAACACCTTCCCCCTCCCCCCAAAAACACCTCATCACAACCCCCAAAAAAGAACCAACAGCAAAATTCTCAGTTTAAGAATGGACCCTGGTTTTAAGTGCTCTCAGTACTATACATTCTTCATCTAATGAAAGAAATAGACATTACTTTGGGAGGGAGGGCAATAATTTGGGTTTGCCTTTTACCTATCAATTTTCAAAGTTTAGAGGAATTTAATCTCTCAGATGCCTACACTTCTGTCAAATTTGAGTTGAACAAACAACCAGAAAAGTGTTAGCAGACATTGGAATCATCTCGCACCTCCTTAGAAGGTACACCAAAGTCCAAACCTCCTGTTTGTGCTTTGAACAAAGACATGTACTTTGTTCCACAAATTTTAGATGCTGATGTAATTTCTACCATTAGTTATCCTATACTAATGGTACTAACATCATTTGTACAATTAGTTTTTCACCTATAACAACTGGTAAGGTGCATTTCTAATTGACAATTACGCTTGCAATTAGCCTATTTTCAACTCATCACAAATTATGGGTGTTGAAGAAGTCTTTCAGCACTCTGACAATAATATTCATCTCTTAAATGCTGTCCAGAGAACAAGCATTTGCAAATATCAGAAAAACAGATACAGCAAATTAATACGATTAAGATACATCTAGTATATTTTTCTTTACAAAATAACAAAAAGAGAATACCTCTTTTGGGCATTGATCAGGTCAGTTAGAAGATAAAAAACATGCACACAATCCTGAGGTTACACATTAAGTGCAGATAAGAATGTAGGAATTTTGAATTTAAAGAGTAGGATTACAAATACTTCACACACTGACCTTCACAGAGTTGCCTAAGATCAAGCTGCCATATGTGCACAGTTTTATCCATTGAGCCTGTGGCAAGTAAGGGACTATGTGGTGCAAAAGCACAAGTTGTAACATATCTACAAATTTAAAGAAAAGTGTGAAAATTCACGAGAAAAGGATTTTATTTTTTTTATTTATGAAACAGAAAAATCATGCTGATTTCTTACCTGGTATGCCGAGACAAAGTATGAAGGATGTTGCCAGTACTCTGTAAAAGAGTTTTTGTGATTTTAAATCTTAAAGAATAAAAAAAGTGTTTCTTCACTTCTATGCTTCCCTTCAAAATAGGGAATATTGCTTCTTGAAAGGTGGCAGAAGTTACCTTCAGAGAAGGTACACAACCCTGACAAAGCTGATCAGCAGCAGAGTCAGAAATGCAACCTGAATCTCCCACTTGAAGGCCCTATTTGATTCCTATTTGATTGTGCTACTCTGCACAATCAGCCAGCACGGAACATGCAGGGAGAACAGTGCCAGAAACACTGACTGAATTAAATCCATACTGGCTGGTTGTTTCTGTAGATAAAGACATTTCTTCTACAAATCTTGTATTAGAGATGACCAAAAGGGTCAATGTGGGGGTCAACCCACAATTGTTCAATTGGACCAATAATTAACCACACCTATTTGGCCACTAAATATCACTAAAAAACCAAGTTCCTGAATTTTGGCAGTTTTAACCTGTTATTGAAAGATTTTCCCTCCAATGAAAAATACCATTTCTTTGACAGGTACAGACATTTGGAAAAATGATGAGCAAAGTTATTCTGAATCACTAATTGATCAATCAGCACTCCAGTATTTTGAGCTGTCCAACCTGATCAAAGTGCCCTAATATGGGTTGAAATCTCTCTCCCTCCCACAAAGGTTTATCATCACCACTTTTCCCCAGAGAATCACAGGATGGCTGGGGGACCTCTGGAGATCATCTAGTCTGACCCCCCTGCTAAAGCAGCAATACCCCCTGGGGCAGGTGCCCAGGCAGGTTTTGAGTATACCCAAAGGAGAATCTCACAACTAGAAAAGTTATTGTCCTAGTTGATAAAAACCTAAGGCCACAAAAGCTGATGAACAGTAATAAGAAATACTTAGGCTGTGGTTTGCTTCATCTTTCAATTTTCTGAGGCTCCAAAACTCTACACGACTTCTTACATACCTGTTTAAACTTCAAACTACTAAAATAACTGGGCCAAAAACTGTGCAGGTATCATATCAAGGATGTTGGCAAAAAACTTTAATGCTAATTTAAAAATTCTATCAATACAATAGGTATGTGCAGAGCAAGCTGAAGAAGCTTACAATTTGTTCAGCCTGCATTTTCAGCAAAATTATTATTTTTAATACTATAAAGTACTAAAGGTATATACTACTTACAGGTGACTCACAAAGGATGTAACAACATTATTATAGAAAATGCTTCGACAATATGTTTTAAAGACATTGTATTAATATAAAGATTTTCTTGAATTCTTTATTATGCTTCTATTTTATATGCACTTTACATATAACTAACTACAGAATTTCTATGATCCCCATTCCTGATTTTATGTCAAAAGCTCCTTGCTTTGGAAGCTAAGCTAAAGTTAGGATAACAAAAAAATCCTTCCGCTTCAATATGAAACTTGTAATACTTTTAAGTATGGAATTAATTGAGTAATACTCCACTGCAGAGAAATCAACTGACACATCCTCACAATGTAAATAAAAAGTGAGAAACACTGATCAGCTCTCAGGAGACATTTTTCCTTAGACTCCTTCCCCTCCTACCCCCAAATGCACAGTAAATATTTTGGCTTAATATAATTTGTATTCTTTAGTATTTTTTCATTGATAAGACACTGTAGAAGCAGTGCTGATATTTAAAGACAACAACCCAAGAAATGGTCTTGTATTATGCTATACTTACAGTTTCACAGATTATGACACACTTGTCCACAGACCTTAAAAAAACACATTGACATTAAAATGATGCAGAGAGGGAAGAGGAAACTGTTTCATTAACCTTTTCCACAACCCAGGATTTCAAACTCAATCACCTACAAGACACAGACTGATTGTAAAGTCACTTCAACAGCTCTAGAGGTCACACAACTATTCCTTAATTATTGATAATAAATATTTAGGAATCTTCAACTCTTTTGAACTTTCTGTTTTACAATACTGAGGCATGAACCTGGACAGCCACACATTTCAACAAGGTGCTGCTTACCCCGAGACTATCATCTGCCCGTCACAGGAAAACGCACAAGCCAGAACTGGGGCAGAGTGTCCATTCAGTGTGCATCTATATTTCAACTCAACACCTAAAAATACAAAAGTAAATTGTTACACGTGGTCATATTTGACAAGGAATAACACAAGCTGCTTTAAGAAGCCCAAAACTCCACCAAGGATGTGACTCTGTGACATAAAAAAAGGGGATAAAAAGATCACAGAGACAACTTCTCTTTTATTATTTTCAACTTTCTCACTTTGCAGTCCTAGCATGTCTCACAAGGTTTTAGATAATTAAATGTGTATCTGCACACACAATATTAATCCTTACACACTTTTATATAAAAGAGATTACAGAAAAGTACCCACTGAAGATATTTTTGGCAATTTACCCAGTCTCTACATTGCAGTTTTTGCAGGAGCCAACACTGTTTTCTCCAGCTCTTATTCAAGGCCCAGGATGTACTGAAACATGAAAGCAAACCTCCTCCTGGCCAGGCAGATTAAGAGGTTTCAACCTATCAACCTGTTGACAGGCCACAGCAGAATTTTTTTTTTTTTTTTAATCTTTGCTTTCACTGCTTGTTGATAAATAGAATGTTAAATTAAATCTACATGGCGCAGCATCACAAAGTGCTGAACACCTTAGCTGCTCTCTAGCTAATAATTAAAAGAAAACTTTCAACTTGTGGTTAGTTTGGCTGTGAATCCAGCAGTATAAATCTGATTTTCAATTTAAATTGTTGCAAAAGACCTAAGACATTGGTATATTCAAAAAACATTTCTATACAAACCTAAGAAATCTGCAAACAAAATAAGCCAGAGTTTGATCTGATTATCTTGTCCACAGGAAGCCATCTGGAAGTATTTAAATCCATTTTCACGATCTGATAAAATTAAAATATATAAATGGGAGTCAGAAACACTGAAAATAACAGCATGTCAGTAAACTACATCAGCATAAAAATCCTTGCAGAAGTTCTAAAACCATTTGGACCTAAGAAATAGGTATCATTATACTCTTTCCTGAGTAAGTATATAAAGACCAGAGCTGTGCTCATATTTTAAGTTTTCTTGATGGTAAATGTTTGATTCCTCTGACTACATTGCTAGTCTTTTAACCTAAATTATATGGTTATATCCATTTTTTCTGCAGTTCAGTAATTCTCAAAATTAACCACATAAGCATGTACAAAATTTGAGAGTATCTGACAGGGAATTTTCATACTTTTACATGTTCAACTTTTCATTTTTATAAGCTGACATTTCATGACTGCAGTCCAGCCAAACACACAGTAAATACTGCATTAAACATGAAATATAACAATAATAGCTTTATAGCTTTCCCCTCTTGATTCAGCGGCTATGAACATTTCTGAATTATCGTGTTCCATGAGAGGACTGTCAGATGCAGAAGAGAGTAGCTGGATGGTTGCAACCTGAGGGGAGTGGTCAATGGCCCAGAGTCCCAAGAGAGCAGCGGTGTCCCTCAGGGCCCTGTACTGGGACTAGTGCTATTTAATATCTTCATTAATGACACAGAAAACAGCAAGCACACCTTCAGCACATTTGCAGATGACGCCAAGCTGAGTGGCACAGGTGACACACCAGAAGGACAAGGACCTGGGAGAACCCCAGAGGGGCCTGGACAAGCTCGAGCTCTGGCCCATGGGAACCTCAAGTGCTGGACTGGAGCAACCCCCGCTAACAATCCAGGCTGGGGGGCGAACAGGTGGAGAGCAGCCCTGCCAGGAAGGACTTGGGGGTGCTGGTGGGTGAAAGGCTGTGAACATTGCACCCCTTGCCAGGTTCAATTCCAGCTTGGCCTTGGCCTTCCTCAGCCCCTCCCTACACAATCGTAATTCATGTCTATACTTTTCCCGGGTAACATGTCTTTGTTCCCACTGCCTGTGCATTTGCTTCTTGCCTTTTAGTCTGACCAGCAGTTCCTGACTCAGCCATGCCAGTCTCTTGCCTTCCTTGCCCAGTTTCTTACTCCTGGGGATCACTGACTCCTGCGCTCAGCAGAAGACTTCCCTGAAGATCTGACAGCTCTGTTCCACTCCCTTGTGCCCAAAGGCAGTCTCCCAGGGGACCCCACTGACAACCTCCCTGAAGAGCTGGAAGTCTGCCTTCCTAAATTTCAGGAGCCTGACTTTATTCCTTACCTGACCTATATTCCTTAAGATGGCAAACTCCACCAAACTCCACCACAACTGCTCTAGATCTCATGAGCTCCTAGGCAACTGTGACTGAATCCACTTCAAAGGCAGAAGAACCACCTGTTACAGCCTAAAGCACAAAGACACTCTAGATCAAATCTTGCTCTGAATTAAGCAGGTAAAGAGAGTTTCAATTTAAAACTATCTCTAATTGTACTGGATAAGCACTACTTGTATGCATTTCATAGTGTGTTAAATCTGCCAAAAATCCCAGAAGATTCAACCATTGATGAGTAAAGAGAAACACATAAAAGGAAATATGTTGACTTTCAATAATATATGGATTTTTTAAAAATCAAGAATGATCATAAATCAGCTAAAACAAATCCAGTGTAGGAAATACCTGCTTTGTTGCCTGTTTCACTCTATCTTGGCAGAAGGCTGAAGGGTTGGTAACATGATTTTTAAACCAAGAGAATACTCTCAGTATGAAATGGACTGGTGGAAATTAACACTCTGATCCGTTTCAACTGCAACATGTTTTTTGCCCTCAGATGCAACTCTTACTTCACGACGGAGGTTTTGTGTAGTATTTTCACCAAGAAAGATCCTACACCTTTCAGTGGACACGCATTTATTTGATTTGGTATTGTCAATCACTAATTCTCTGTTCTGAAGTGTATGCTCATATCCTACTTCCTCAGCTTCCTCCTGCTTCTGTCCTGCTTTCCTCCCCACTGCCTCTCCTGTTTTCTTCCTCCTCTGCACCACCTCCTTAAACGATGTGGTACACAGACAGCAGTACTTATTTCTGGGTTCAGCACTTGAAGATCTAAGTGGCGGCTCAGTTACAACTTTTGGGGCCTTTGAAAGGGCAGCTCGTGTATTCTGAAAACAAAAGCCTAAATATCTTGATGAAGATCACATTGTCTCAAGAGTAGACCTGGAAAGCACGAAATTATACACACAAGGTTGTAAAGTCAAGATGGTGATTACCTCCTACAGCTGACAATGAGACTTCTGCCCAAATTCCTAGCCTTCATTAGCAGCAAATGATTATGTGGTCAAATGCTAAAACAGTTCTAAGATTTCTGAACATCTTAGTGGAATGCAGGAGATTCTGGGCTCATTACTCCCCTAAATTCCTCTAAGTGAGAAAGTCAAGTGCAGGAAAATAGTCTATCTACTCATATTCCACAGGCCAAGCATTTAGCTGATTAGGTTTACAGCTCTCGGCATTGTTTTAATCCAGTCCTGTTCCTCGGGAACCAAAGTATGAAAGAGTCAAGGGGGAATGGTAACCAAGCACTGCATCTTCTAAAACCCTTGTCTAGCACGGGGTAGTCAGCTACTCAAGGTTATCATCTTTTTTGTTGACGTAGTACATTCCTTGTCACCAATCTGACCACAGCCTTTACTTAAGAATATTCAGAACATTCTGAAACATCGCTCTTCACAAGGTCATTTGTATCTTGAGCACCAATGGCAAAAAGAATATGAAAACAAGAGCTAGGGAGAAATTAAGTATCTCTTTTTTTCTATGTTCCTACCCTGAAGAGTTGAAAAACCAGATACTGGATGTGAAGAAATATCACAGCAGGTAACGCCAAGGTCATGTGCTTTTTCATTATACAGACATCTCATTTTATCGTCCCAAATGGTTAAATCACCACTTGATGATCCAGTGACAAAGAAATTTCCATGGGGAGAAAATGCACAAGCCACCAAAGAACCACCTTTAACATTCCCAGATCTGAAAAGCAAGAGTACACAGGATTTGAATTTAGAGTAGGTAAAGTTCTACAGAAGTGACGTCTCAAATGCAATTGGATGCAATAAGCCAAACTCCTCTAAGTTTTGCACTTTGGAACTAGCTAACAGTGGAAAGAGGAACTCAAACCAGCTATGAAAAGAGAGCAAAATAAGTTCTGCAGCAGGGACCAGACCTGCTCTTTGACTGCGGGAGGAAAAACATGAGATGGCAGCCCAAGGCAGTAATTTTAACTGAGTGGTAAAATAATTTTCAAACTAAAGACAATTTTCATAGATTTAACATTTAAAAGGCACAACGCACTGTTAAAATTTTAGGGCAGGATACATGTTAAAAGTCAAAGATTAATACACAACTACCATTAACACAGATTTACATGTACACAAATGAGGAGAAAAAAGACTGACAATTCTTCTCTTCTGCTTTTAGAGACAAAAGAGAACATGTACTAATCCATATGATAAGCTTCAGCTGAGCAGAATACTTTGTGATTTATGATGTAGGGGTTATTTTGAACAACTTGTACACGAGAAAGCAATGTGGAAGAGAAATTCTGTATTTTAACTAAGTCATCCAAAGCACTTTGTAAAACTGATCTTTAAAGTCTAGCAGATATGGAAGTGTGGTCAACCCTCAGGAAAGAAGGGGTCAACCTGACATCCTTTACATTATCTGATAACCTAAATCACAAGAGCCTCACTCCTTTTAATGGACACCAGATCCAGCCAAGCATGCATAGCTGAGTCTTTAGGTGCAAGGAAAAAATCACAGCCATAAGAAACAGTCACATGGCAAGAAATGTCAGCCCTATTTACTCTGTCACTGCATTCTGTAGAACAGCTGCTAATTCTCTTTTACCGATAGAAATTTCATTTGCTGCCAGAGCTGTCAAACTTAATGTCACAGAAGACAAGTCAATAAGTTTTCCTCAGTGTCACACTGATCATACCCAGGACCTTCTAAAAACTATTGTCTTCCTTAATTCTATCAATGAGAATACTATCAAATCCACTACAGTGCTTCCCATTTTTATATGTACAATCCTTTTTCTTTAGTGCAGCTTTTAAAACTTGCCTTATTTTAAAAAAAAAGCTGCAGATTCTGCTCTGGAAACAACAGAAAAATAAATATCATTGTACATGTTCAGAGCATGCATTTAAGACTTGCAGGCCAAATACCAGTTTTGTAACTTAACTACTGAACAGGAAATAGAGAAGACTAAAAAATACACATACATCAATTTGCTTTCATGTTGATCACATCCATCATAGAAATTATTTAAATAGCCACCTTACTTCACAACTGAACAGTCAATTACAATACCTGAGCAGATAAGGAGCAAATATCATGCATTTGATTATAACTACCATCTGTATATTTAGTAAAGCGACAAAAGTGTGGTAAAATGTTTTCTCTTCTTTAGCACCAACACAATTAACTGTTTCAAAAGAAACAGAGAACCACAGACTGACATTAGATGGTTAACTAACTTCCCCTGACATAATTTTTAAGTGGCATGCCTTGATGATCTCTATGTGATATTGATCTCAGCTTTTAAAACCAGGACATGTGCATTTTTTTATCTGCAATTACAAATGATAATAAAAAAAATTTATCAGCTGAAAATACATACACACATACACATCCCAAAACAGACATAAAGTTAAGCTGACTACTGCTGGCCTGTGAACACTCTGAAATGAACTTTCAATAGTTGAAGGTGACAGGATGGGAATGTCCAAGTTTTTCCTTATTTCTCTACAATGAAAACACCAAAGCAGAATAATTCCTGCTTGTAACAATGACATAGTTTCTACACAGTTATTATACACTGACCATTCAACTAGAAGAAAATAAGGATGTAGGTCTAAAACATGCATCACTGCATGTATTAACAGCATACAATTGCAAGAAATCCATTTTCATATTTCTGGGTTTTTCCCTTCAGCAACAAGCATTCTGAATAAAAACAATATAACCTCTTCACTAGTAATGTCTCAAAACAGATAAACCCTCAGACTTCAGAATACTAATGACTGAATTTCCCTATTTTTCTTATAGATAAAAGGATGAAAAAATAGGTTATCAGTACCTCTTTACTGTCTGAAAAACAAAACCTCCATTTCAGTATTTTTTTCATGTATTACAAAAAACATGGTGGCAAAAATCTGTAAGAATTCTGTTTATGGACAAATTTGCAGATTTACACAATTTCAAGTAACTATAATCAATCATTTTGAAAAACTGTACAGTTCTCACATAAATCACTGCTGTGGAAGGCAAAGAGGCCACAAAAGGAGGGACATGTTTGACAGAGGACCACCAACATCAAACAACTTTGTCTTTCAGAAAGAGCTGATCCCTCAATCCTGAGCGCAATATCAGTTTGCTCAAATTCTCAGCTACTTTTTTAACTTTAGAGAGTAATTTAGTTGTGTAATAGGGCCCTAAAACCTAAATAATCTGCCCAAGTACAGATTACAACATTGGCCTGAAGAATTCGCCGAAAGGCAGAAATGTAGAGAAGGACTTTGAAGATAGCTCTAAGGTTCATGCCTTTAACTGTTCAGCACCAATAAATATGCCCATCTTCTTTGTTTCAAATGTTTCTTGGAAACCTATGTGAAATGCTGACTGTCACGCTTAACTTATTTAGTTCGCTCCAATATTTCTTTCTGTCACTTTATGTCTTAAACTGTATAGTTTCAGGACAGGTCCACAGTTTCCAAACTGATTGCTGGATTACTATCAAGCTTCCAGGACCTTCCTAGACTCCAAACTCCTAGTAATTAAATATTTAATTTATACTACTATGTATAATGCAATATAAAGCACACAGTACAGTCAGGCTCCGCTAATTGCATATTATGTATCACAGTTAGCTGACTCACTGTTTAGAAACCAGATGCATGCAGTATGCAATGCATCCCGATCTCACGTAAAATCAATGAAATGAACTTTTAAAAAATCGGGATTTGGATGCAAGATAACTTTGTAAAAATTAAAGCTGCTTGAGTTTGTGTCGTTAAACTTAAAAAACCAAAAAGCAGCTCAGCACTTCCCTCTCTCCTACTGATAAATCTTTTGGTCATCTAAATCCTCTCTCCCCGTTTCTTTGCGATATCCATCACTGGGGTAAGTCGGCATACCTTGTATCCAGTACAGCGTACTACTTGAACTATATTCACTTCAAAACAAAGTGTTTGTCAAAAAATTTGGCACTCACCGGTACAGTTTCAAGGTCTGCGTGTTCCAAAGAACCACACTGCCATCCGCTGCCCCCGACAACAGATGCGCGGCCGCAGGAGAGAAGCGGCAGACCCTGACGGGGCTGGCCCCGGGCTGCTGCAGCACGGCCAGCCTGCGGCCGTCCCGCGCGTCCCACAGCGCCGTGCTGCCGTCCGTGGAGCACGAGGCCAGCACGCGGCCCGACGGCGAGAAGCAGCAGCAGTGCACGGCGTACGCGTGGCCTTTCAGGGGCGAGTACGCAAGCTCAGTAAAGTCGCTCAAAGAATAAACACGAATTGTTTTGTCCAAGGAACAAGTAGCCAAGCACGATGATGAGAAGGCGCAGTAGTTGACATCATCGCTATGATCTGCTAAAGTGTGAATTAATGTCGCCATTTAAAAAAATAAAAATCTGAAAAAGAGTTTAACAGTTAATTTTCCTATTTCATAAATGAAACATACTACAAGAGCAAGAAATTATTAGCAAGACAAATTCTGAAGGAGAAAAACTCATTTGCAAAGGCGTATTTTTCACCTAGCATTGCTTAAGCACAGAATCATAAAATCACAGACTGGTTTGGGTTGGAAGGGATCTTAAAGCCCATCCAGTCCCACCCCCTGCCATGGGCAGGAACACCTTCCACTGTCCCAGGGTGCTCCAAGCCCTGTCCAGCCTGGCCTTGAATGCTTCCAGGGATGGAGCAGCCACAGCTTCTCTGGGCACTGTGTGCCAGGGCCTCCCCACCCTCACAGGCAAGAATTTCTTCCTATTCTTCAATCTAATCCTACTCTCAGTTTAAATCCATTTCTGTTTCTATCACTGCATGCCCTTGTAAAAAGTCCCTCTCCAGCCTTCTTGTAGTGTGGCTGGAGCACTTTCCAGTGAAGACCGAGACAAAACAAGTCACTGAGTACCCCAGCCTTCTCCATGTCTTGGGTAACCAGGTCTCATGTTTCCTTTCAGAGGGCCCACATTTTTTCTAATCTTTCTTTTATCACCAACATACCTATAGAAGCTTTTCTTATTGCCCTTGACATTCCTGGCTGGACTTAATTCCATCAGGACTTTAGCTTTCCCAACCTAAACCCTGACTGCTCAAACAATCTCTCTCTGCATTCCTCCCTGTCCTTGCTTGCATCCTCTTCTGTTCATTGTTTGAATTTGTCCAAGAGCTCCCTCCTGCTTACTTTCACAGACAGCAACAGTAGCGATGGCCAAACATCAGAGCAATACCATATACTTGTGTTGCCAATCCAAGGTTTGACCAGATCGACTAAAACATTTAAGACAAAATGTGAATATTAACTAGGCAACCAGAACCAGAACCTCTCCAGAAATTGCATTTGCTGCTACACAGAACAATAAAAGACAATGTGAATGTCACATGCATTTTCTCAGGACTTAAAACTGCTGGAACCAGTTTAAATTGCATCAGACAAGTGATTTACACTGTTGAGGTCCAGGAAATCCCCAAAGAGGTATGTTCCAACCAGTTATTCCCCATGCTGCATATCACAGACAAGTTTCCCGAGAATAAGGAAGCACAGAGCCAAAATGAAATGCCTACAACTCTTAAACGCTGTTTGTAATGAAAAAAGCTGTAATACTATTTATATTGAGTTAATGTAAATAAAGTCTGCTGTTTTCAATAAGTGCTTCGTTCTGAGCAATAATTTCAGTGCTGAGGCATCTGCAAACAAAACTACATATACATATATATACATATATACCATAAATACATTTATACTTTTTTTTTAAATATAAACATACACACATATGTTTGTATGTATGCGGACATGCAAGCATGTGTAAATGCATGCACACTGTGTATGTGCCTGTATGTACGTACACACAGAGACACAAAGATGCATATATAAGGGCAAAGTACTTGTTCTCTTCAGACAGTGTAAGGCACACCGATTTAAAGACCAGACCATTGAATACTATCTATTTTAGCTTCAGGATGCTCTGAAGTAGTCGTAGTTTTACTACTACTCTCTTTAAAACCATAAAACAGATGAAGTAATAGCAATAACATGTTTTAGCTGCAGAAAGAAAATAAACATACTTTCTTCAACTAAGAGAAAATGAAGAGTCAGACAAAGCTTGATAACTAGAAAGATGAGCTGAAAAAGGCACCTTGATCTCACTGTCAGGAGACTTTCAGGAGCTCACTGCAGAAAGTAAACCTAAGAACAAGAGGTTTCAGTATCAATAAACCGACTGAGGGAGCGAGGAGCAGCGGGAGCATTCGTCACCAAAAAGATGTTCACCACCACAGCAACACCTCCTCTGGCAATTACGTATTTTCTTCATAATCCATAAACAGGCAAGCACCTGCCCACAGAAAGAGCTACAGCAATTCTCGACGCGGCTGGCAGTCCCTTCCCTATTGCTCTTTCCCACAGCCTAGTCCCCCCAACCCATCGCGCTAGCGGCGCGGCCAGGACACGCTCGGGAGGTCGGCGGAGCCACCCCGAGCTCCAGTGGCGGCTGTCCACCGGGCCCGCCCGTGAGGGGCCCCCGCCCGTCCCTCCCGTACTGCAAGCACAGCGCCTCCGGCCTCGGCCACCCCGCACGGCCCGGGGAGCGGCGCATGCGCGGT
>VZRF01000381.1:0-66566 GCA_013396875.1 Vireo altiloquus | reverse complement strand
GAGCCCTCCGCGCCCTCAGCTCTGGCCCGGAGCCGCGCAGGAGCCGCCGGCGCTATGGCTGCGTCGGCACGGAGCCAGCGTGGGTGAGGGCGGTGCCGGCGCCCGTGAGATGTCGGCGGGGCCGCTGCCGGGCGCCGGCCGTGTCCGAGCGGGCAGCGCGGCCGCACGCCGCCGCTGGGATCTGCACGGGGACCGCCTCACTCCGGGCCCGCCCGCCACAGGCGTGGCCTCGAGCAGAGCGAAGGCGAGTTCCAGCAAAAAAAATGCTCCTCCAGTCCCAGCATCCGTCAGAAAATGTACACCATCGCCCTCTCTGCTTCCACGTACAGCAACTCATGCAAAATAAATGGTTTAGCCGGCACCTACATGTTTTGAGGAAGACGAAGTCACTTTTTCGGAGTCACTGTGCCCAGGATGCATTCCCTAAATGATCGGCCTTCCGTATTTAGTCTGTACCATCCCACGCTGTGTTATAGCACGTTATTTGATTGCACACTCTGTGATCCGAGGCTAAAGCCTGGCCTTTCATTGTTCTGAATCCTAGGTGACAGCCAGTATTAAAAAGAAGGCTGTAGACCTCCTTTTAAAGACACATATTTTGTCCAAGACAACTATGACATCTGATTTTCAGCTGCTTTTGTATCATCACATTTTTTCCAAAGAGATGACAAGTGACAAAAGAGAATCCACTATCAACCAAAACACTCTTCACTGAGCACCATTACAGTACCTATAATAAGTCTGAAAGTTTTGGAATAAATACTCTAAATAAAGACCAGCACACTTTGTTCAGAGAGGATGAGAGCACACTGGAAAACTTTTCCTCTTAAGAAAACATACAAACATCAACACGAGAGAAAATTAGCGAAGAAGAAATGTTACAAACATTTTTCTAGTTGTTAAATCCCTCCTCTTTTCTATGGAGATATACATGATTCACGGGCATATACATGATTCAAGCTTGGCATTCAAATATAATACTTCCTGTAAATTTAATTTTACTGCAGTAGTAATGAAGACACTGGCTGTAGGCAAGCAAAGCAATACACTGGCCGTGTCAAGTTAGAAAGAGGTGTCTCACTGTCATCACTATAGTAGCTGTTGCCACCTTCAACTTCCCAGCTGTTCAGCTGAATAGTGATACAAGCTGGAAAAAATGCAACTTGTATTATAGATATTATATGTAGTGTAGCTGGTAACTTGTCTGACATTTCAGAACACTAACAGTTCTAAGTATTGCAGACAAAGTTAACCAGTACAGAACCTGCAAAAAAAATCATTTTCATTGAAGAACTAGATTTCTCAATTATCTAAGCATATTTATAACACCTTCTTACAAGCTTACCATCATACATTCAAAACACTGATTAACCTTCACATCTCTGGTACATGTCAGCAAACCTCTTTATTGAAGTCTTCAGAAAGGTCATGAAAAGGAAAGGCATGGAGCAGTCAGTGCGGGAGCTCATGTTAGCATGCAAGACTGTCTGACACCCAAATGTGATTTTTTTATTCAAAGTAGTAACAGATTATTCTAACAGGATTTTGGAATAAAGAAAAATATTACTGAACAAGATATTCTGGGTAGGGGAATGGAAACATTCATTTAAAAATAGGCACTAAGACTCAAACACAGCAGACCTAGTTTAAAAGCAAAAACCAATATCCACCCAACATTATTTTGTGAGAAAACTACAGGTACCGTGGTTCCACAATATCTGTTTGTAATTCCTGCATTTTCTTCAGTTAGAGCAAGGATTATGACTAATGTCCTTCTACAGGCCAAAAAAGGGACAAAACCTTACACGGACAATGGTTTTCAGAAAGATGATTCACCATGTGCATTTCCATGTCCCTAAGGACAGTGATCAGCTTGGTAGCACCTCAGTTATTTACAGGCAGGGAACTGCTCTCTGATTGGCAGTTGCTGCCTTTTGAACTACCATTAAAAGCTCAGGAGAATTAGATGCATCATAAGAAGAACTGAATGTTAAATGCAAGACTTCCAAGATATTATCTAAAAAAAAAACCCAAAACCAAAAAACCTGTATACACAGGACATGAAGTATTAAAATTGCCAAGAAAATCTGGTTTGCAAAACAGTCTTTTATTGTATCCGTGCCACACATACTAGTGAAAAATAACACTCCTAAAAAAGGAAAAGAAAAAGAATGCTACCTTTCCACAACATTTCTTTTAAATAAAACTTCAAGTACTCTTACATTAGTACAAAAAAAATTCCAATCTATCTGCCCCAACAGGCCACCACAACACACAGTAGATAAAACACAGTGGTTACAAATGTCTTCTTTTGTTATTCTGTGGCAAGGCAAATGGAGGGAAATGTTTCTATGAAAAAATACTGTGTGCGTAGGAAATTGTCACAATTTTCTTCCACATGGATACAAATGATTATACTTGAATTTGAGGCCGTGGTGGCTTGAAATTATATAACAAAATAGAAAAATGGAAAACTAATATCCCCTACACCCTGTTTTAAAGGCAGGCACTACCAAGATTAAGGAGACTCCACAGTGTTGGTAGAGGATAATTACTGTACAAGCCATAGATCTATAATTACCTTAAGACTAAAATAAAATGCTACCGTCCTCCTAAGGCATAAACAATAATGTCTGCAAACAATATGTACACATCATACATATTTAAAACAAGACTTAATATAAACAATAATGAACAGTATATACATGTCTCAATTTTTCTTCACTGTCTTGAAATACAATTTAACTACACAAGTGATGCAGCAACATATATATAAATGTACTTGTAACTCTACAGTAAAGTTTAATTTTTAGTGCCTTCACAGCACATCAGTGTAAACAGTTTTACTTGGCTTTGTTTTATATTTTAAAACATTCCTTGTTGTATTTTCAACATTTAAAGCAATTTTGTAGTTCTTCCTTTTCACAGAAAACGAAGATTCTGAATGCTGTATAATCATAAATAATTCATAAAATTAAATACATTCACTAAAAAATAAACTACAAAGTAAAAAAAAAAAGAAAAATAGATATTTATTGAAAGGGAAAAGAGAACCGTTTCCCCAAGTAGAGCTCTGGTGGTTGAATATTCAGTGCGTTTTGATAAATTGCTATTGCACTATAACACCCCTTTCCTTGAAATTCTTTGGGTGTGCTTCCCTGTTCTACCTAAATTAGTTTGTTAAAACACACAAACCAATAACCAAGGGGCCATGGTTGCTGTAGGAGTGAAGCCTTTAAAACTAGTATCACAACTGTGATATTTTAAAGGAAAAAATTAGTTACGTATGTGCCTTGCACTTCCATGTAAATACAGTTCACATTGCTGGTCTTATCAGTCCTCATTTAATGGAAAAAAAACAAAGAAAAGAAAAACGAGTTCTAGTAGCTTCAGCTCACTTTGAAAATCTCTGTCCATTTTTTTTCAAAATACTTCCTCATGTTGTGGCCAGCCCTGCCTATGTCAGAATCATCTTCATTGAAAGTTTCACAGTTGTCAAAAACAAGCCTGACATCCAGAGAAAATGCTTCAAGATTAGGGTACCTGAAAGAAGCAAAAGGTGAGTGATTTTTGGAACACAGATAATCAAAGTGGAAAAATATTTCAACTACATATTTAAGTAAGAATTTAAATTAGAGTTTTTAACAAGAAAATGAACATCAGTGAAAGGAAATACTCTCTCGTCACTGTTTTGTTATTTTTCTCAGAAGTTTTTTAAGACAGAATTTCATGCCTGTACTGGAAAACAATCTTTTAGAAAACTAATTCCTCCTCCTCTTCAACAGCTTTATAGTTAAAATGCAATGGCTGTTTTCCATTTATGCATCTATTCGTGGGTTCAGCATCCTTTCAAAGTGTTGAACAGAGCAGAATTTATCTAAAAGAGGAACAAATGGGTACAAAAAAAGGCTACCCAGATAATCCTGTGACACTGTCTTTGCTAACTCTTTTTATGACCCTAAACAAAGCCCTGAATGGCCCAAAGAGTGTTCCAATATTCATATAAATTATTAAAAATATGAATAAAAGTGTCTTGGGGTGACTTTATGATGTTGTATAAAGAAAAGTTTACTGCTAAAAGAATTAAAAGTAAAAAGAAATAATAACAAGTCTACTGACACGAGCACATGCAGAACATTTAAATCTCACATTTATGGGAGAAAAAGCCTGAAGAGGTTAAAAAGCTCCTTGTGCTATCCAAGGAAAGTTTCTCTGGGTGGAGGTGACAGACACTGCAGAGGGTCCATCTTTACAGATGTTCATTAGAACACAGGGATTTAACAAGGAGGGAAGGTAATAGAGTGTGGTCTTCTTTTCAAAAAATCTGAGCAGTCAAATTGTAGTCATAAAATGATTAACCACCTGTACAGGAGAGTTACCTACAACAGAGCTGGCAATTCACTCCACAGCCACACCATTTACAGGGACTCCACTAGCTTAAAGCCTACACTTGGTTCTCTCTTAACATGCAGTAACTAAGATGTCTCCACAAGGAAAGATGAGTAAAAAAAGCTTTCCAATTGATTGTTTTGGTGCATGTGACCTGGCAGTTTTACTGTTTTTCAGCCAGTTCCACATGTTCTCCCATCCAACATGCTATTTCACTTGGATATGGCAAAGATTAAAGCATACAATTAAGAATTTTTATTTTGACTGTAAAAGTAATCACAGAGGTGTCAGAGCAGAACAATATAGTTTAGCAAATTTTAAAAATGTATTGTATTTCGGTGTTTAAATATTTTTAAAATGTAAAATTTACAGTAGGTTTACTTACTGTCCACTACTTAGCTTGTCTCTAATGGTAGAAAAGTCCATAGGTTTTTTAATAACTTTCTTATAACCAGGAACAAGTTTCAAGTTTACAGGAAGTAAGAAAGGCCAGGCATCTTCGTGAGTTTCCAATTCTGAGAGAATCATGCTGAATAAAATACGGTTTCAAAAATCAGTATTTTTTATCTGTTCATACATTCACAGAGTGTTTTCATTATTACATGAATTCCTTATGAACTGCCAAACGATTCACTTTACAAAAGGACAACACTTTATTCTGCACCCTGTTGAGAACTGAGGCTGAGAACAACATACATAGAGACAGACAACTGAGTAACTAAAATAGCATTACGTTCTCTCCAGGCATCCTATGTAAGATGAAATTCTAATGATCAACATTCCAAAAGAAAACATGGCCCTGCAACTTTGATCCTCAACGTAAACCATTTGCAAACCAGGTGCTAACACTGACTTTCCAAAACCGTGACAAGGCTAAACTAAGTCTCTTCTGACTGAGTAGCTACCAGAGCAGACCATTTGTGGGTGCCCCTTCTGTAACGCAACGCCCTCGGACACAGTGGAGAATTGTCTTTGATACCCTTGAGAAAGGTGTCAGTGCCACTGCTACTGGGGCACTGCCACTACACCCCAGTGCCACTGGGGCTCGTTCTTCCCAGTCCTGAAAGAAGCATTCTCCTAGCAGACGCACACTTGTGTACACACACATTACGTGTATAGATACATACCTATGACAAAGAACAGCATTCCTGTTCCCCAGAACAGAGATTAAAAGGATCAAGTATTACTTGTTTCAACAAGACTTACCCTGAAATTTAGCATCTGACACTTTACCTGCATAAAGCCAGGTCCTTAGAGTCTCCATCTCTCTTAGGTTTCTTAACAGCAGTGCAATTTTCTTGCTTTAACTGGCTTACAGGAACGTTTTCATCCATTTTTCTTTTTTTAGGGTCTGTTTTTCCTCTTTTTAAGGCAGCGCTTGTAGTTGCAGAGTCTTCATCCTCTGTTTCTCCTGCTAATTTCCGGCTTCTCTTTTGTTCATTACTTTTTTTACCTTTAATTTGAAGTTTTTTTATCTTTAGAGTTTGACCACTTGCCTACAATAGAGAGAACTGAAATGAGTAATAACCTAGAAATTAGAGAAGCCTCTGTTATCATTGACAGCAATGAATTTCAGAAACAGAAGCACCAAAACATATTAAATATTTAATATTAGAGATTATTCACTTTTAGCTCTTCCCTGAAGGCAAATAAGGCTGCAGAAATTCCTGGTACTAGTGACTTAGGTTCTCAACTTGTGACAATACAAAAGCACCTGACTTTCAGATTGGTAAAACAGTACCTCCTAACAAACCAAGCTGGCACAGTTTTGGACAAACATGAGTCCATTTCTAAATGACTAATATAAACATATTTAAAAAAAAAAATCACTAAGTTTTTTCTCTGCTTTTTCTTTTAAAACAGAACCTGAGACATTGGTCTGTCAACACTTGATGAAATTCAAAAGACAAATACTGAATAAATTTGAAAAGAGAAATTAAAAAGTATGGTATGGAATTAGCATGAAAATTCTGTACCTACTTACATTAAAAAGCCCACAGTTTAGAACAAATAAGAGTGTAGCCTTTACTGCCACTAAATCACAAGTTAAATAAAACTATTAATCTCACTATTTAATGGGAGCCCCCCATAAAACGTACAGACCATTATTTTCACTGAAAAAAGCACTGGTAGACCTGTAACTCTACCACATATAATAAACATGTCACTTGCTCCAGCCCCCTCATCCTGACAGAGTGTTACCTTCGCTATGCAGGCAGGACAGAACCAGTCCCCATCTGGGATGGTGCTGATCTTGGGTCTGTGGCAGTAGGTGTGACAGCCTTTATCACAACCATCACAAAGGAGCAGCAGTTCCTCATTATCTCCCTTTCGACAAATTTGACAGTACTGTAATTCATGAAAAATGGGTTTAATTCAATTTTTAAAATTTGAAACACATAAATGGTACCTAAATTACCCTTCTCCTTCAAATTCACTCTCAAAATTACTTTCATTTTACTCCAATTAGAATCTGCTAATGATCATATCCATAGAAGAATATATGGAGTATGTAAGGAACTAATTTAAAGGCTACATTTGGGGAACATGTTGGAAAAGCAATTCATTTATTACAAGACAGGCGTCCCTACAGTACACAAAACAATGAACATTTTTATAATTTATTAATGTCTATGAGAAGTAAACATATACCTATCAAATCGTCTCAGCCCAAACATACTATCTCAGAAATCTTCTCTTAATTTATGCCCATACTGCATATGTTCATTGCTACTTAATAAAGAAAATTTCTATTTTACAAGAGTATTTCCATCCAAATAATAATTGGTAAGGATCTTATCCAAGGGCTTCCATGAACAACTTCAGTAAAGTAAAAGAAATGATCCCAGGACTTCCTAAAATTCACACTAACTTTAAAATATCTAAAGGGCTGTCAATTTTCTTACATACATTGTGTGATTTTGCTAATCTCTGATGTCTAGGCATCCAGGAACTTAACAAGTTTCCAAATATTGTCACCAAATACGTATGTTTACTGATATTACTGAGATTCTGAGTAGGAAGGGATCCACAAGGATCATCAAGTCCACCTCTTAAGTGAATGGCCCATACAGGGATCGAATCTGTGACCCTGGCATTATGAGCACCCTGCTCTAACCGCGTGTAATTAAATGCAGAGAATATTTAAACCAAATCAAGAGTGATATGTTTTTTTCTGAGTAATAAATTACTTCATCTTGAAACATTCCAGTGCCTTTTCAGGTGCTCCTATCAAATTCATAAGCTTTTTGCTCTAAAGATACTGCTTTAAACTAACAGCTGTATTAACTCAAAAGTACAGCCTGACATTACAGCTTTTATTTAAATCATCCTTTCATCCTTTAATTGTCTGGATGCAATCAGAATCTGTATAGGACGGACAGAAATTTAAAAATTAGGAAAAGGACCACAAATAGAAGAATCAATTTGCCACCCACTACACAACATTGGTCATACTTGATCACATCACAGTCACCACTGCCGTAGTAATAGTGTTTCATTTTCGGAAATTTGAGGCTCAGAAGTCTATGCAAATATTGACATATCCCCTTTGCATGCTTTTTTTACATATGTAGTTAATAGATTGACTTGCTAAGTGTGCAAGGAAACATATTTCAGCCTGTCTGCTCACACACTTGCCTGATCTGTATGTTCAGTTGTAAGAACTCTGCATGCAAAGAAGCTGCATATTTGGAGCATCCCAACTTTCTGAAAAATTAAATCCTTAATGAAGGATATGTGATGTTGAACCTCCATAAAACTTGTGTCACGGGTGAGGTCAGAAACATTCCATTTGAAAGAGTATCTTTCATCAGACGGAGCAAGAAATGACTCGTTTTTACCTCGATGTCATCATCAAAGAATAAAATTACCATCTTAAATAACGTAACCATTTACAAGAGCTTTTTATCTGAGCAAGTTCAGGATGTTGAATTTGGCGAGCAAGGGACAATCTTTTCCATTAGGCTTATTCATCTGCACACAATGGGCAGTTTAACTGTGTGAGGTTTTATGTGAAATAGTAAGAAATCCATTATTTACCACGGCAATTTAAAATGCCTGAAGTCAGAAAATAGGATATAGTAAAAATAGTTTAGATACTTACAACTTTCATAATGGATTTTTCCCATGCTATTGATTTCTGTAACTGCTGAATGCACAGAGCTACCTGGGCAGCACTGCGTGCTTCTGACAACGCCCTTCTCCACACTCTTAGCCCTGGAGCAATATCCTCTTCAGTTCTGCATTAAAATACAGGGAAATTAAGTAGGTCACACGCGTGTTTGCTCAAGTTTAAATGTGGAACAATCATTATCACACTGAAAGCCAAGCAATGACAAAACGTACACAGCCAATAAGTGTAAGGTTTAAGCAACTAAATTTCATGTAGTGCACAGACTGTGGCTACGTGCCTCGAAGCTTAGTCACAACCAGTTGAATGTAAGATAACTTTGCAAGATTATTAACAAACGTAACAAAAAAAATCTTTACAAAGCACCATGCAGAATAACATGATCCATATGGATCACAGACATACAAGAAAGTACATAGATAACAGGCAATAAGAAAATAGGCTCCAATTAGCAAAGAAGCACAATAATTTTTCAAGTTAATCTCAATAACCTACCCGTCACCATCACCACTAATAGATGGTGCAGGAGCAGGGACAGTAACTGTGCCCACATTATCCAGTTTGATCTGAATGGTGGTACTTAAGGGGCTCTTCAGATACCTTCGCTCTATGTTCCGCTCCAAGTCAGCAAGCCTGGTTACAGCTATATCTAGAGGGTTGTCACTCCTCCGCTCTAGAGAGCTGGCATTGCCTTCTCCGCCTCCAGCACAATCTCCATCGTGCTTCTTGTGCAATCTAGTAATTGACTTATGTTCACGATATACCAAGTCGTCTCTCTCTGATGCAGGTTCAGGACACAGCCAACCCTATGTCAATAGAAAGGTTTGTGCATTTATTGGTTGCTGTTAACTCAGTGCGTAAACAGAGGAACTGTTTTATGGGATCAAACTAAGTAATTGAAGCGCTGTTTCCAGTAGATCTTGGTTACTTGTAATCCATCTGTAGAGATATTTTCCAAAATATCCAGAGAACTAAAATAATTAATCAAGAAATATAAGCATTACCAGACTTTCTGAAGGGACCTTTCAACAACAGTCTGCATTCTTATCCCCTTGTGTAGTATCCTGTTATACTGGTCGAAACATGAGAACAGGTCTACCTGTTCAGCAGGCTTGGCAGACAGTATCAGGACACAGGAAGATAACGTTCATCTCGTGTCAAGAACTACATCCCAAACACTGCACCTGTACTATAATCAAACATATGCAATTTTATAACCTTACATCCACACTGGAAAAATTCCAAAATCCAGAGAATTCTTAACTCTATCACACTCATAACCATTACATGTCCTCCACGGCTCAACAATACTCAAGCAAATTATTTTGATGCACTTGTAGGCATTTCTGAAAGCACTAACAGCAACAACCACACAAACCAGGCAGAACTGTGGCAAACCCCCCTAGAGTTAAGCAGTCTATATGAAATCCAGTCTTTGAATTCAGAGAAGGTTAACAAAACGTGCACGGAACTGCACTGCAGGAGAACACACTCCAGGAACAGCCATTCTGAGCATCTTCAGCTGAAGACTGAACTGCAATAAAACCTTTCAAACACCAATCTCCATGATACTGCACAGTGTATTTGTTTCATTTGTAGGCAATTAGGATGGAATAAGGAGGCACTTACCAATACACAAGGATTGTTATCTGCTTTAAATTCTTACCACTTATTTTAAAGAGACATTTTACTGAAAGTTGGTTTTACCTTAACTTGTAAACTAGCTGATGCAACTCTCCTCTCTAGATCTTCCACCTGCTGAAGAATAGCAAGATCCATCTCCATAGCTTGTTCTTCTACTGACCAATTTTCCACAACATCCCGAGTTACCTGGTTATCTTCATTTTCATTGGTATCAATAATTGCAACTGTATTAGAGAATCACATTTTTATTATTTGAATTAGCATTACAACTGCACTGGTAAATTCTAGCTGATTTATGTGTCAATCCAGTTAAATGCTGAAGAACTGTTGTAAAATATCCAATATGGACAACAAATTCTGTATGCTTTCAAACTTGCAATTTAAAGGCAAGAAGAGGAAGGAGAGGCCAAGTGTTACAGAGATGGAAAGAGCTTCAGAAGGTTTCCAGAGCTTAAGAAGGTTACTTATACCACTAAAAGTATTTATATTAAATGGCATTTCTCCAATCCAGTAACTTTCCAGAACAAGGCTGGTGAAAAGGCAACTACAGATAAGGAGACCTTTACCTTTTTTCTACAACCATTACTTTAACTCTCCTGCTAAACACATTTCATAGAGATTTATGCCAGCTGTCTGGCGCCCCAACACCATGTGTAACATAAATATCAACTACATACCATCCTTGTTTTTGATGCAGGCCAGAGTGATATAATCCATGTGTTTCTGTATTTGCTTTTGTAAGGCCTTTTCTCTTATTCCCCTGAGATGCAGCACTTTAAGCAAAGATTTTAGGTCCTCTGGATCAGTAATCCTCCACCACCCACATTGCATTTCTAAATCAAGACAAGCATATAAACACATTGCAGGTGCTTTTTTTATGTGATCACACACAATCCGATCAGAAAATCAATAGGCCATTAAATTATTAAAAAAATATTTTAAAAAAATAATTGCAACATCATAGAGGCACTGCAGAAAGTATCATCTTGTTGCATTACACTTACCTTCTGGTATAGGCTTTGGGTTAGGATAATCTACAGGTTTGGTTGCTTCAGCTGCTGTAGAAGGGGCAGAAGCTATTTTTTCAGCTTGTAGTGCTGGTGATTCACCTTTACTTGCAGGAACACTAGATGCCAAGAATGAGTTACCATTCACTTCTGATAATCCCAATCCTGATCCAAGAGCAGGTAAAGGAGATGGAAATGGAACATTTGAAGTAAGAACTCCTGTAGGCCATCCACAAAACTGAAGTCCCATTATAGGTAGTCCTGTCTTCATCTGCTACAGAGCACAACTACCATTACTATAACCAAGAAACCTGAATTATGATTAGGATGCTATTTGTCAAACAATAATCAAAACATAAAGAAAGCCTTTACTCGGTACCTTCAATTAGTTCCAGAAAAACTAATACAACATTGACATATAGTACTTCTTATTAGGGCCCGGTTAATGCTAAAAAACAATAGTTTTTAAAAGAAGGGTTTGGTGTGTTACACTTCCAATAACTAGTTTTTATTTACTTGCTTTTCATTTAATACCCGTGGCCAACATCCTAAAAGCCAAATTAAATTACTGAACTACACATACAGACTATCATACATTGGCTTACTTGACACATTGTAATCTAGTATTATAAAACTTCTGTAGTTTGCTACTAACATTTAGAAATGGAAAAAAAAAAAAAAAAAGAAATGCAGATCTAATGATGGCATATTTATCTTGATATAATTTGTCCAAACAGACATCCTGTCCAAATAAGCTCTGCAAGGTCAAGCTATTCAAAAATTAGTTTACTTACCTGCAGTGGTGACAATGCAAAAGGACTTAATCCCATGGGGCTCTGTGCAGAGGTGGAGCCCAGAAGGGGAGATGGAACAGGTGAGGGAGACTTTGATGGTGGATGTGACTGAGGAGTGAGTGGAGCTGCAGCAGCTGCTGTGTCCACGTGGGTCACCGAGGTGTCATCGCAGGGCACCCGCGGCAACAGGCTGAACCACTGCCTGCTCTTCTCAGTAAGAGTCTTTAACAGCTGATCATTTGGAATAAGTGGAGAACTGTAAAACTTTCCTGTCCCACTACCATTAGGACTGAAAAGATTACTAGAATCAGACTTCTCCACAGAGCTTTGTGATGCAGGGGGCTGCAGACTGCAGAGAGAGTTTTTCGAGTTACTCGGGTAAGATAAGGTGCAGCCATTTGCTGCACTGCCATTAGGTTTTGGGGACATAGTGTCAGACTCAGGTGGCATTTTTGCTACCTCTAACAATTTGCTTAATTTTGAAAATGATCCAGGCTTTTGTAAAAACAGGTTAGTACTGTCCTTTTCTTTCAGATTTTCCTTTTGCTCATAGTGAGTTGTAGCTAAACAATGTAATTTTTCTTCTGTTTCAAATCCTTCTTCTTTTAGATGCATACTTTCTTCTCTTTTTAACTTCTCTTTTTCTTTTGCAATTTCTTCTAGACCTAAAAAGGTACAAGAAGCACAGATTACCTATAACAGATCAACTATTTTACAAAGTTTTTATAATCATAGTTAAATTTAAAATTACTTCATTTTTGGCTCATAGATTCCCATGTCTTTGCTATTGTTGCTGTTGTTAATGAAATCCCTTCTCACTTTACAGTGTACTGTGCAGAGGGAAATAAGTTTCTAGGCATACAGATTTAAACACTACCAAACACCTCAAGGAAAGATCATCTCAACATGGCTAACACCCTACCAGATTCACACATCTGAAGCAGTTTGCCAGTGCCAAGTCTCTGAAAGGGACAAATTTTTGCCAGCTTTCTATTTGCAAGATTGCACATGCCTCACTGGAAAGCCTCTCTGGTGATATCAAGGGAGTCCAATGCTTACAGCCTTAAGTTTCTTTTTGCAATTGATCATTTCATTAAACACACAGTCAACTACGAAAAGGAGAACCAAAATTCTTATTACAAAATCAAATATTCCCCAAAGACTGAAATAACATTAAACATTTTACTTATTTTAATACAAATCATTAACATCTTTGACTGTGAAACAATGTTAACAGTCTGTGAAGTTTAACACTCTTTCAAGAGCCACCCAACATAATGACTGCAACTCTACATATAACTAAGCAGACAGCTAACATCTAAGCAATTGAAATTACAGCAAGCAGAAGCTGATTAAAAAAACCCCAAGTTTCTTCAAACATAGGAGGTGCAAAAGATCAAAAGATCTACCTTTTACAAAAGGAAAGAACTTTTTTTGTCTTCTTTGCACTACTAGTCTTTCTTAACCGTTTCTCTTCTACCCTTATATTTACTGCCAACTTAGACAAAAAGTCTTTAAAACTATAAAATGCTTTTAAATAAAGAACTGTTAGCATAAGAGGAAAGAGGTAGAAAATCCAACTCCTTATTTTATGCTCATCAGATACTGCAGTCACAAATAAACATGTGGCTTACAGTTCATGGCAGGCACATCTATAAATATTTACTTGCTCCTGAAAAATCATAAATTCTACAAAGAAAAGTACATCTCCTATTAAAACTTCAAAATGTGTTTACAGTTATGGTCTGTATCAAGAGATAAACAATTTAAATTTCAGCATAAGCACGAAAATGGCTACACAAAAGGGATAGAGAAGTATTGTTTAAATGGACAGATCATTCAAGACTTTATGTCTCCTATTTCCAAGGTTTAGGCAAAGGAATTAGAAATAGATAAATTGTAAAATTTACAGAAAGAGGGCAAATTAAGAGCTGAGGGAAAGAGGAGGTAGGTGAGAATTTAAGAACACATCTCTTTTCCTTTCCAGGGAGATTAAACTTTCATTAAGACAACATTAAAAAATCAAGGTTTGCCCTACAGCTCTTGGCTAAGACTTTTGTGTGGGTTTTGTGGGTTTGTTTGGGTGGGGTTTTTTACTATTTTAGGACAGGTACGTGAATGTCAATTATTTTTTTTGTGCACCACTTCCAAGGCATTTGGGGATTCATCTGGTTAAAATATAATTAAATACAGCAAACCACAGAAATGTAAGCAGCACCTTCTGTATGCAGTTACTCATGTGCAAAGCAGTTCCTAACACAGAGCACAAGTTAATGAGGAGCAGGAGACAAAGTACTTTTTGTGCCACCAATTTTAGAAAGAAAATTGGATCAAGATTACATTACAGGAAGTTCTGTGGCTTATATTTGGGCCCAAAATCAGGCTCAAATTTCCTACTATGCCATACAGTTACAGTCACAGTTAATTAAAAAGGTCTCTAGAATGATGCATATCGCATGAGATTGTGCAATTCTGATGTGCATCAGATTTTTTTGGTTATTTCTTGAGGGGAAAAATGTGAGAGTAATGAGGTTTTGATTCATCAATATGAAAATTAGAAAGGATTTTTCCGTGGCCAAAATGAAGGTTTATGTTTAAAAATTCTAATACCAACAAAGAAGTCAGATTAATACATAGTTTCTGCATCTATCCAATTTAAAGTGTGTGAAAAATTCAACCACAGTTAATATACAACTGCCACAACCCCAAAATTACATTTTAGTTTTAGCAAAGTAATTTCAGCAATTGCTGGTTAAAGAAAGATCAATTGGCAAAATACAGACACTAAATCATGTGGCTGATCAGAAAACAAGGTACTTCACTGCGTGAAAATAATTGTCATATTTTTGCAGACATCTATCATATCTTCATGCACACAATAGTCTGTGCATTTGCAGAAAATGTAACAACTGAGGATGAAAATTTTTTTCTGCATTCCATGGTCCTCCTCATTTTCATACACAGAGGTCACTGCCATAGGGAAAGGTGAAATAGTTCAGAAAGAGTCAAAAAACTTTGCAAGTAGGTATATATGAAAAAGCATAACATGTAGGAGTATAACAACTGGAAACTTCCAAAATACCAATCCTCATTTTGAAAGGTATTATCTGATCTTTCCTAACCAGAAAGAGGGATCACAGAACCATGTGAGTGGAGAGATCTATTGACAGCAGCCTGTTGAGCATCTGGCTGAGGGTGAAGACTGTGCTGCACAATGCCAGCACCTCTGGAGATGGGCAGCATGTCCTGGCCTGGTGTGCCACCATTCCTTTATGGCTCTTACCTTCACCACTTTCCATGCCTTCTACAAAAATACCACCACACTGGGGCAGAATCCAGTACCGGCGCCGGTAACGATCCTGACCAAACATCATGGAACGCAAACAGTGCGAAGCTTCAAATAACTTCTTTCTGTACTGGCTTTGTTGCTATTTAAAAAAGGCAAAGCATTATAAATCAGTGGGGAAAAAAAATCTCATTATTACAGAAAACATCTGGCTGCCAGACTGAAAGAAGTTCAAGGGTCAGACAAGGAGGCTGTCTCAGAGATTCGGGATAGCAGTGTCTGTTATTCACAATGGCTGCCTCAATGATTTTACTTAAAAAGCTTCCTTTAAAAAAAAATCAGTTAAAGCACTCCCTGTCTCAGCCTAAGTTTATCAGTTTTCCTCTAAAAACACACTGCAGTGGTGAACCCTGTCTTTTTAAAGCAGTGGATGAAAGATTTCATTGCACGAGAACAGCTGAAATGCTAACATTTACACAGCATCAGCAAAACGCAAAACAGAGCCCTGAAGATAGACAATAGTGCAACTGCTGATGGGAGACTAACGAGATATGTTAACTGTTCATAAAAGAATGAGAACAATACACAAAAATAAATTCTGTCTTTGAACATAATACAGCTCTTTGAGGGGGGCCAACAAGAATTTCAGTTTGTTTATTCAGCTCTTGCTCTGCTAAATTTGACTCTGCTGGAAATCCTGGACTGGGAATGCACTGCTGTGGAATCCTGGACTGCTAATTTAGTGCAATTTGGAACATGAGAGAAACCAACACACAAAGTCTTAAACAACAGATTTTCTAATAGGAACAATAAAAACCTGGGCCATGAGTACCCCCGATTCCAGCATTACATCTTTCTCATTTACACTTCTCTCCCTATTCTATTGCTGCTTCTTTCAAAAGGTTTGAAGCTCAGACAGCTCTGCATTGGCTTAGAGCACAACTGCAGAAATCAGCATGGAAAAAGGAGGGCATGAGAACCACAATCCGTTGTATAACTGAAGCCACTGCTTCTCATAATACAGAATTTGTCATCGCTTTCTAAGACCAACAAACAGGAATATATCAAGTAGATCTGGATAAAAATTACATGATTTTTTATTCTCAGAAGTGCAAATATATTATCAACTATTATTATTAACTGCCTTTTGAGTGACATCCACTTAGGGCCACCAGACTGAACTCAAAATTCAGGTGTCATGAATTGGAGCATCATTCATACTTTCACAAAACAAGAGTAGATAATTATTTCAATTTATATTAAGTTGGAGCACTTAAAATGATGTTTAATATACTAACTCATTGACATCCAGCGATCACATTTGTAGCAGAAAAAAGACTGAACTCTCACCTTCGTCAGTTTTTCGATCTGCTTCTCTAGTTCTTCAACACTTGCTGTCTGGTCCCCATCATCCTATAATCACCAAATACACTGTCAAATCTTAATTATTTCAGGATAAAAGGATACTACTATGTCTTATCATTATTAACAGAAAATGAGAGGAAAATACTAAAGAGAAAAAAAAAGTTCCAATTGAGTGCTTGTTTAATCTATTTCACTAGCAACAACATAACTGAAAAGAGGATACACCTTGAATCTTTTCAAACTACCCCAGATGTGAACAAAGGAGAAAGCTCATGGTCAATTGTTTGCTAAAAACTGGAAGTAACTCAGTTTGCGCACAAACACAACACTACAGAATTTAATCTTCGTTTCTATGAAGCTTTTTAGATAGTCAAAATAATTTTAAGTGTTTCTCATGCATGAAATACTGGCATGTTTTAAAATCTTCTCAGTAACTCCTTGGTCAGTCCCCATTTGCATTTTATTTCAATGTCTACATGAAATTGTAGAGCTATTTTAAATTACAACTCTACTATAAAAGTTACAGCATCAATCCTCCTGATTTTTGAAAAGGAATGCACTTGTGATGAAGTCTGTGGTTGCCTTCTTCTAGACTGTTTAAAAATGAGACTCTCTTCTGTGAGGAGAGTTTTAATTTAGTTGAAGAAAATCTTTGGAGACAACAGTAAGTTTCCAAAAGAATACAGCCAAAATCATCCACACTATAAGATACAAGTCTTGTATTACTTGGCTCTGTAAACACATACCAGAATGAAGCCTTCTGAAATACCACATCGAACACAAATGCAATGGAACTTCTGGTAGATTAAAAAATGAATTTCTGTACAGTTACTGGAATTTTGTCTATGAAACACCCAGTGCACCAACACGAGAGATTATACAAGAGGGAAAAGGTTTCAGAGATGGACTTGAGATTAGAAATCTAAATATTATTTCTTTTTAATTCTGAATTATTTTTAAGAACTCTGGGTTGTTCCTCTAAGATATTCTCTTAAAATCATACAAATTCTAATACTTGGAATAAATCCAGAATAACAGCACAAAGGGCTATTCCTACTCTAGAAATCAGCTGGATATCTAATAAAGGGTGTATGCAAGGATCTGAGTTCACACATGTTGGATACAGGCATTGTCCAAGCAGTCTTAAAAATCTTCAAACCTTGCATGAAGGGATCATTTTCTGGCAAACAGGAAACACCCAGTGCAACTCCAAGTGCACTAAAACGTAGTTCTACTGCTTCTGCCTTGTATCAGGTACCATGCAGTGGAAGCCTGTGCATTTCCATTAAAAATCAGCTCAGCAAGGTAAAAATCTCAGTGATCCTTCCTCTATTGTATCTGACACTGACAAAATTTACCATCTTGTGATCAAATACAGTCAGGCAGTGACGACTGGGTACAAGTTGTGAAAAAAATACACAGGAAGGTCACTCAAGCTTCACAATAGAGAATATTAAATATAACTTTATTCTTCTAGTTTTTAGTTAACAAAATAATAAAAACTAATAAAAATTTAAAAACACTGGAGGTAAGTTACTCTTCCCTCCTTTTTATGGCAACATTTTGGGCAAACAGTGCCGTATTACCGAAAAACAGAAGGAAAACAAGTTTTCACTTATTGGCAAATAATTTCCCTATACTGAAAACTCCCCACCTCATCCTCACAAACTTCTGCCTTCTTTCCTTTTTTATCATCTTTGTCCTCTTCATCTTCATCATCCTCATCTGCCTGATCATCACTGTCATCATCATCATCGTCGTCGTAGTCGCTGTCCCCTCCCTTCCGCCGGCGCTTGCGGCCTGGCGCGGGCGTCTCCAGGGAATGAGGCTCCTCGCCTCCCTCCCCGTTCCCCGCAGCATCTCTTTTACCAGTTTTCTTGGCATGAATGATTCGAAGCCTTGGAACACATGAGAAAGGGAGAAATTATGGATTATGTCTGTAGCATAAACATACCTCTCTTCCTATGAGACTGAAAGAAAATCATACATTTCAGATTTAAATTAGAGCTTCTGTTCTATCATGACGCTCTATTTTCTCAATATTCACCTTCACTAGTCAACAAGAAAAACTGAGGTTATAAAACCTCTTTTGACTCTTGGTTCCGATCTGAATTGACTTTGTTTCTCCCAGGTCAATTTTACTGTGTAATTGTTCAGAAGAAATGAAACACAGGAGGGATTTTGAGAAGTCAGGAAAGACGATACAGAAGAAAGAACCATTTCAACTTCTTTATCTTTCATTTAATGCATTTAAGAACACGATGACAAAATACTGGTGTGTTGGGGCGGGGGAGGGGGCAGAAAGGCAAAACCCTCACTTGGAAGTATGAAATTATATACATCGCTGGCAATGGCAATGTTGGTTTCATTTTTTTATCAGATTTTTATGAACTTTAAATATTATTTGACTTTAGGTCTTTAGCTGATCTCCTTATTCGAGGATATACTTATTTTCTGGGGAATTTTAGTTACCTCAACCACTAAAGATTACTCAAACTGTCAATTTTCCTTTTATGAAAGAAAAGGGAAACTTACATACCAGTTATTATGGTTGTAGTAGACCTCCTTCTTCTATAAAACCCCTATAAGACAAGATTCCACACAGCAAAAATTACAGTTCCACCTATCAGGAAGCTTGCAGGCAAACATGCTGAACCACAGGAGGTATAAATAGCCAGGCTGAACGAGTCACTTAGCACGCAGACCAAAAACGCAACTGACTTAGAAGAGATTCATAAACGTGTAGAAAAGACAAAGATTTTGTAAGAGATGATTGAAGAAGGTAGGATGGGAAAAGCAGAACAGTAACGACAAACACAATTACCAGGACGTAATTTTTCCTTGTCGTACTCCTCTTTCTTCCCATCCTACAGAACAATATTCCATACAGCAAGTGGCTACAAGTACAATGAGTGCTGTGCAAGTACTGGCTCCAGGGAATACTGACAAATGTATCAGCGTTCTAAAATGCTGATAACCAGAGCCAGTTCTCAACAGCACAGACTGCAATGAAGGTGTCACCGTTTAACTGGGAACAGTCCTTTTTTAAGAAAAAGACTGTTAGCCAAGAAATCATCAAGGGGCTTGAAAACTGCTGGGCTTTGGTTTTGTTGTTGCTGTTGGTTTGGGTTGGGTTTTTATGCACTGATTAATCCACTGAAGAATTTATAAAGCTTTACACATTTATTTTTCCAAATCAAGTGGATGTGTACCTGGTTTAGTGATTTAAAATACCTTTAAAAAAAAAAAAATCCTCAGGCCTCTCAGTGAATTTGGAAGCAAATAAAATGTGTGGTGCAAAAACCCTTAAGTCTCACTGAGCATCAATAACACTCAGGCTATTAAGTTTTTTAGAAAACTAATTTCCTTTTTACACGGATAACTTCAAGCCATGAAACCCTCTTCGTGTGGACTGGAAATTCCTGCCCATACACAGGAATTAACTACCAAAATCACTAGTCAATGACTGGACTGATTGCTGCAGCACTGGACAATTTTAGAGACAATTTACACTAAGATAATCTTGAAGACAATTCAGTAATAAAGCTGGCAAATGAACGTTCAATGACCTGCCAACACCTCTTCCATATACCTAAAGGGAATGAGAAGAAACAAAAAAGGCTACTTTTACTAAAGGCAAAAATAAAGATGTATTGCTGTCAAGTATTAAAGGAAGCTTTCAAGAGACTGCAAATTACCAAGGATGCAAATGAACCAAAGATGCTCTCCTTTGGTAGCATCACAAGCATAAGAAGGCAGCAGTCCGGACTTGAAGTAGTGCAGAGAGGCAGAAATCAAGGCCAGTGTAACTTTAAAAATGTTCAGTTATTTCAAGAAGCAGCCTAATTTTTCTGTTGCTATCTACACATATGGCTCACTAAGAGAAGAAAATCCTCATTTAAAAAATTGTTCTGTCTTTCTCCCTTTCAGGTATGGACCAAACCTTCATCTGCAACGGCTGAGAGAATTATGAAGTCTACTGTCCTAATGTAAGAGTGGGTGGCCCATCAGAGAACCATGTGACTGACTTAAGCCTGCTCCAATCTCATCTGTAATGTTTACTAGATCAAAGAAGGAAAATACACCTTTTGACTTAGTTTTCATGACTTCCCCCTAATTTTTGCATGTAAGTATTAGGTAGTACCAAGGCAAGGAAATTCTGAACATTGTACTTTTAATATACTTCACCTTGCATCTCAAAAAATCAAAGTTTTGCTAACCAGCATTAGCATCTCCTACCCAAACTCAGGGTGTAATTTCTCCCCTCAGTGATGTTGCTTTTCATGTACCATCATCATTTACAGTTGAAATGGTTTCATTCAACAGAAATTAACTTAACACGGAGCCTACCATAACACTGGCATGTTAAAAGAACACTGCAGTTGCAGTGAAAAACTTTTTTCAAATCTTGTAAAAAACCAAATTATTACCTGATTCTTTAAGAGGCCATTTTTATTCTGTTTTATGTTGATCTGGCTACAAAAGAGATGCCAAAGAGAAGACATGTAATGAAAAGGGGATGATGAGACTTTGATTATCTAGTTAAAAAAAAAATATCACAGATTCATCTCAGGTGAGACAGTCTTCTGACCACAGCTGTCACACAGAAAGCACAAAGGAAGATCAACTGACTGTAAAGGCACCTATCTCATACAAAGAAAGAGATTAGTAGCAAGACTTGCATCTAAATGTGATAGAGAAGGAGTAAGATGCAACCTCTCACTGAACATCAGATAAGCAGAAACAGTCCAGGCAGTTCAGAATTCAACTTCCAACCACATATATTACATTTATTGAGATCCTTGAGGGAAAGAGAAGAGGAGGGAAGAGCGGGGAGAGGGGTGGGAGGGAAAGCATCCCTTAAAACAAAATACAATGATTCCCTTTTTGAACCTGGGATATTATGGTTGCTTATTTGTATCTGTCAAGCACAGGCTTTTGTATTTATTTTTGCCCTCCTCCCCAGCTGAGAAGCTTATGCCATTAAAAAGTGAGAACATAAGCACAAAAAAAAAATCTCTAATCGAACACATCTGATGCAGATAGAATCTTTTCTCATCCTACTTGAATATACTTCCAGCCAGTCTGGACACAGAGGTTTGAAGATTAACAACAGCAAACGCTGGCAAGCCAGGATAAGATGGAATAAACCCATTCCTCAGCCTCCTTTATTCACCCCCTACAAGAGGGGCTTATGCTGAGGGGCACATAAAGGTCTGCAGGCATGTGAAAAGAGGCCACAGCTGCTGATCACACAGCAAGTACTCAACTAACCAGGTATTCCCATGCAAAACTGTTTGGGACTGTGATGCTTAAAAATTAGACTGAGATGTGAATGGAAGAGGAAGGTAACATGTAAGAATGAAGTCTGGAGGTAAAAACAAATAGCAAAAAGAAGGCTGAAGTGTAGAGATTTCTTTTCAAAGAAGACCCAGAACAGTTGTAAGGGTTTATGGAAAACACAATTGATGTAATGAAGAAGAAAACATTGTTTAAAACTGATCAAAGAAGGCTCTTCTAAAACCTTCTTGAAGTTCATCAGAAAAACAGTGGAAAATTCAAAAATTTTGAATCAAAGATGGAAGAGATGAATCAAGCCCAGTGAATTCAAAGAACCAGAAGAGCAACATTTCTGAGCTCTGCTGGGATACTTGCACTCCAAAATAGGGAGAGCACTACTGGAATCTGAAATCCACAGATGAGGGAAAAAAACCAAGAAATGGAGAAAGGATTGTAGGAAGGAGGAGGAGCTTGGAACTTCAGGGTATTATGCTCACTATTTGAAAGGGAAGAAAACAAAGATTATAAGGGAAAGGGAAGATCCTAGATCTACAAGTACTTACAGTTTGATGGAGGGAGAGAAAGACTAAGCAGGCCCTAAGAAGACAAGGACAGGGAAGGGTCCCATTTTGCTAATGTTAAGTTGAAGAAGAACTTTTTAAATGATATCCCATAGAGGGGATACAGATGAAGACACAAAAAAAGTATCTGTGTTATCCTAAAGGATAAAATACATTAAGTCTGCGCAGACTGGGATTTGCAGTATTAGTAGAAAATTTCTTTTTATTGATCTAATTTTTTCCTCTACCTCCCTCTTGTCCTTCTTCTTTACTTCTTTCCTTCTTCCTTCTGAGATACATTAAAGGGAAAAAATGGAGACATAAGATTAGAAACAAAAGTACCTAAAGCAAGGACTAAGAAAGGATTTACCATTCCTAGCAAGAGGTAAAGATGACAAAGAAAAAAAAAGCAGAGTCTGGCTATGCATTTTTACCCCCTGTGATTCATTAACTTTATGCCATCCAGCTTCCTGATAGTTGGAGCCAGTATGCTTGCTGTATGGAATTTTGTCTTGTAGGATGGGAGAACAGTGAATATGAAACTGACAACCCTTAAGAAGTTCCAATTTTACCTTAAATAGAAATATAAAAAATATCTCAACGCTTTCATTCTACATATGATCCCTAGCTATAGGGAACAATGTGACACTGACAGATGAGAAACACTAGGATAACATAAATTAGCAAAATTTGATTGGCAATTGTTGTATGAAAATCACATTGTCTTAAAATGCCTTCCAGAATGAACACTGGGGATTATGGTAGGTCTAAATAAACTTTGATTATGTCAACAGCAATTTTAAGGCTCCTTTAATATTCCTATTAAAACGTTTTTACTTTCCTCCAAAGAATACAAAATAGACTTGACTTTGCTCCAGTTCTGATGGACACCAACTCTCCGAATCTCATGCATCTTTAATAGACTGTAGAAGACTGGTCTTGCAACATTCTAAATCCACATCTGTCTTAATTAAGCAGTTTGATTACTAATTTCTTGGTAATCCTGTATCTTCCTCATCTGATTTTGTGCTTAGAACCAATTCCCTACATAGTAGCATACGTGAACAAAGGCAAAAAAGCAACATATTGTAATATTTAAGGAAATGAAACTTACTTCCGAAGTTTGCCTTCAACCATCCATTTATCTCTCCTTAAGTTTGACATATAATCAATGTTTTTATCAATTTCACTGTCAAAGATGAAAATAATCCATTAACTGTGAACTTAACATATCTTTTTCTGACAGACATTTACGTACAGATACTTTCCCATCAAATAACTGTCTTGGAGAAACCGTTAAAAATTCAAAATAAATCATTTTAAAGCTAGGAAATCATAATACTGGGAATGCCAATGCAGCAAGACTGTTGTACTTATGTCAGTCTTTATTCCCAGTATCACCTCAGCTTTCTTTCCACAAGAAGCATGGCATTCAACACTTCTTTTCATAGTTCTAGTTCAGTGTCAAGCCTCCAAACATCTTTGCCACAAAGCATGTAAGCCCTGTGCTGAAAAAACAGTTACCACTGGTACATCTGAGGTGTTCTGCCCAGGATCCCTGGGATCTACAATCCAACATTCACTTTTCACTGAAGAAGACGAAGAACCAAAAAGAGGGCTTTGGTACAGTCATCATCTGCGAGCCCACTTCCGAGACATCCTGGCCTCAACAATTAGCAGATTATAGTTGTTTCTATGATCAAAATATAGAAACTCAAGTTCTGACTGATCATTTCTACAAATAGGACTTAACAGTCATCTGCAACAAGAGGAAGTTTCTTTCTATGATGAATTTGATTGATACACATGAATTTTCTTGCACAGATGATGCACAGCACTTGCACTGCCCACTTCTGCTATTTTTCAGCTTTGGAAAACCTGAAGCACCCCTTCCATTCCTGCCTTACACAACCCCAAATAATTTTTGCAGCACAGTGTACCAGACCCAGCGGAACACACCAGGAAACAAAGCAGCATTCAATTAGGTGATGAAAGACTTTACCACAGGAAGTCAGTCTGTGGAAGAACAGGCATCCCAGGAACTGGCATTTCCTAACTTTTTATTGCACGCTGGTGGGTTTTGACAGGTTGTTGAACATAAGGGGGATTTAAAATTATGAAATGCTATACACGCTACTGACCACAAATGTAATATATGCTTTCTTGAATTATTATGATGATACATCAAGCCTGCCACCTCACCTTATGACCCTACTTAAAGTATTTGGACAACAAACATCTTCAAAAACAAAAGGAAAAAAGGGAAAACACTGTACTGCAGAAGCCTCAAACAACTCTTCTAAATTATTCCCTAGAATACCTAGTAAATTTCTTTGTAATCAACCTCAATTTTTATTCCAAAAATTGCTACAGAAATTTTGGTTCAAGCTTTGAAAACAGACTAAACATGGAGAAGTTCTATTCTTTCATGATATCAACAGTACAGAAAGGTAAGAAGCAGTAACTCAACCAATTTCAGCTTTCATTATAAGAAGAACATCAGCAGTCCTCCTGTAACAGAACACAGTGAATACACAGCATTTCTGAACTACAACATTTTTATAATTCTATTTTTACACACCTGTTTGGGAAAAATCTTACCTTACTACACTTTTGCTGCATGCTAACTCATTGACCAGAAAAGCAAGTACTGATGCTTTCTGAGCTGGAGAATGTGCCTGAAAAGCTTTTGTCTTCAAGCTCTCTGTCAGCTCTGTTTGCCCACAGTGAGCCTCCATGAAAATCTGCAGAATCTCAGACACATTATCTCGATTGATACCAACATTCAGTAAGTGTTCCCCAAGAATAGTTTTAGCCTAAAAAGAACAAAGACATTTCAAACAATCATGTTTAAAAAATACTGTTTTCCTTCGTAGGCTATATTCTTGTTTGTAGAAGATTGTATGGGTTTGTTTGCATTTTTACGTAAGGACTTAAACATGATTATTCCTTGAAATTATTCAAATGTAAACCTTAAATACAGTAACAAATTAGAATGTCTTCATCTCTAAGTTTTTAAAAACATAGATAATATTAATAATAATCAAATGGATTACATGTAAAAAGGCATGGCCCAACTGAAACTCGATGAATACTGCTTTGTACAATGATGCTATGTAGAGCTCTCGAGGAGAAAAAAGCTGTATCAGCTTGAAAAAGAAGGCCATAAAGAGAGTCATGAATGAATTGGGGTTTTGATGAAGTGACCTAGACAGCAGACCTTAGGGAAAGAAATGGCAAGATTCCCTGAGAATACGACATGAGGGAAGGAATGCAATGGAATGGACGGAAAGGAGTTAAAAGACATGGCCACAGGTGTGACAGTGTCCTACAAAAGGTCCAAACAAAAATGGGATGCGTGTTTGTGTGTACAGAAAATGTAAAGAAATATATCACTTCTGAAAAACAGGAAGGCTGATGGGACACAAAGTTTTGGAGTAACATTACAACTGCGACACTGAACAAATGAATTAGGAAATAGAATGGAAATCCATATGATAGAGGTGCCAGAGATGCATTATGAATAATGCATTCATATATACAGGGTGTTTAATATGGATTTTTTTCCTTTTTTTTCTTTTTACCTTGTATCCTGTACCAAGTCCTGGATCGCACACAGCTGCAGAGACAAGTTTCACAAGCAAGTCCTGTACTTCTCCCATGCTGTCCCCTATGTTGAGCAAACCCTCTTGAAGAACACTCAGCGAGGGAACATCTACGGTCACATCAAAGCCAAGAACTTTACCAAAGTTACGCAGGAACTGCACTACCATGAGACAATCCGAAAACGTGCTTCCATCAAGAACGAGGCCTGGGATGCGAGGCAGCTCTGGGAAAGGCTGGAAAGCAAAGAAAAAATGTAAAAGATTCAGTAGCATATTTCAAAAGAAAACTTTTGTGGTACCAGCTGGGAAAATTGACTGACACTTCCTACTGACCTACAGCATGACAATGCTGGAAGGTACAGGCGATAGGGAACCTGTCCCCCTCGTCTATTCAATGCTGAAACACATTGAACTTTTCACAAATTATAGGAGGCAAGAAATTAAGAAATACTTCCTTTTTGGCCAGGAGACGCTGTCAGGATCTGTTCTGAGCCAAACTAGTGTAAAATGCAGAGTAAAATTATTCAGGGGGAAAAGGGAATGGATTTCTCTGCAACAGAGACTTTGAACACGAGCTTTGTCAAGTCCTTAAGGACAAGAACTAAGAACTTGGAAGACGGGGAGAGTAATTTTTTTTTGAGCAACAACTTATAAGAGTTCTCTAGATAACTATCTAGGGCCTGTATGCTGAGACATGATGCATATTCCCTACGTAAAAATAACTTGAGTAAAGAATCTTTTTGAAGTAATCATGCTCTTTGGGAAGCAGGCCTCTTTTAAACAAAAGGCTTTTAAGTAACTAAACATATGCTACTGTGTAGTGTTCTGGTATCTTGTATTTGAACTATATTTCAAATAGTTCTCTAATTACCTCAATTAAAACTTGAATGCTTTGAGTGTGGCTGCAAGAAAAAAGTTATTGGCAGAATTATAAAATACACAAACAAGAAGCAAGAAAGTAAGTTTATGTTGCTGTGATTACCTTCTGGTCTGCTAAGCACATATCTTCATTAGGCTTCTTTAGCTCCTTTGCCATTTCTAATTCCAGTCTTCGCTGTTCCAGTTTACGTTCTTTATTTAATCTTTTTTCATCACGTTTCTCTTGCTTTAGCCGCTCTTTTTCCTTAGGAGAATGAAAAGGGAAAAAAATAAACCCCACATATTAAACTTACAAAGGAACAATCCAAGAACTTGAAAAGCACTATTTCTGTAACCTCAATAATCACCATATCAATTCAAGAACCTGCATTAAAGCAAAGGGGAGAGGAAAACTAGAGTAAAATCACTGAATTTGTAAAATTATCTAAGACACACCTTTTTCTCTCCTGTCCAGGCAGACATGGGTTTTAAGTATGTTTGCACTGAAAAAGTCTTTGAAGTACCATTTCAGAAAGATGAATGAGTGAAAATATGGCAAAGAATTGCCATGCAAGGCATCTGATTTTGAAGGCTCTGCTTACACACTAGTGTCATTAATCTACACCTGCTACAGCAAAGACCACTCAAGAAACCTCTCTGAACAATGCATGGTTTAAAAAGTCCCCTAATACATAAACTAGACATGAATACCCTATAAAACAACCAATCCGTTCAAACACAGGTAGCTTCTGGCCCTGAACTACCATGCACTTTGCATGCAACCAGAAACTGAACAGTCCTTCACGTCTTATCTGCACAACATGAACACAGGGATCATCAAGTGAGAAGCTAAGCATCTATTATATGTCTCTTCAACGCCCTCCACAGGGGAGTCACACCAATACTACACTAACTCTGTCTGTAACGTGCCAAGACTGACTCTAAACCTGGAGCTCCCACAGCCTTTCCTATCCCCAGTACCAGGGGTTCTGCTGCCACATGTTCAACACCAATCCCTTGTCCTGACGACACAATTCCCCACACACCTCCATGCAACCAATATAGAGCGTAAAATGTATGGAATCTGCCACATATCAATGCCACCTCTTCAGGGCACAGATCTGTGTGTACGTGCGTGTGAGCCACCACTGAAGAACCTGATACAACAGAAAGTTGAAGACTCTGTACGGGCTTCTCATCTGTGGATGCAAAAGGGCTAAAGAACCAAGCCAAGCTGCTTCCCAGTACTCAGAACCACTCCCTACTAATCTGTTAGTTTAAGAGGTCGTTCTAGTCTCTTCCATTTACTATCACTATATTTTGCAACAATGAGAGTATGGGAAATACTAAGTCAGGGCTCAGCTGCATTTGTAGGTCAGTATTAACCACTGACTGCTCTGTAGAGTCCTGGCTGGGTCCATGATTTTTTATGCTTCCTTTTGATTCTATACGGAGTATTACCCGACCACTGGTGACACCTGTGGATAACCACTGTGAGTGAACAGAGATCATGACTTCTACTACTACAGTCTTTAGTGGATTTTATGCAAGCTCAAGCTTCACACTGGACACAAAGAACATGTGTAAGCATCCTCTGTACTGCCAACACAGGCCCTCTTCATCTATGCTGAGTTCATAAAGGACATCTCGTATCGAAAAATCCCTACCTTGATTTTAAAATGGAAAATACTTTCTGATTTGTTTTTTGAAAATGGTTTATTGCCTTTTATCTTAACCTATGTCATGTCTCAAGTCCAACTGGCATTTCCTACAACTTGTTTTTGCCAATTTGAGACACTCTATGACAGAAGAAAACAAGAGATGTATATATGGATATTTACGTGGCAACACAGTAATTTACAGTTATGATTAAAACCAAAAACTTTAACTGCACTAAGTTTCATAAATCTATTTAAAGTTTACTTTTATTGGTGGAAATAAACACTGTTCTATTTCTATTAGAGTAAGAATATAATTACTGCACTGGATCAGACAAAATGACAACTTAGCCTGGTATTCTCATTTCCAGCAGTGGAATGGGTGCTTAGGTTATCATCTTCCTCTATTTCCTTGCACTGAAGTATTACTCAGTTTTTCTTGGATTTGGTCAGTCACTTTTACTGAAATGTGTAAATACATCCTAGAGAAAAGTTTTAATAATTTCCTTAACAACTACTTGCTATAATGGTTAATTAGATAAGATGGTTATAAGATGATCTTAAATAAGTTGGTTATCTTATTTCAATATCTTAGTTACCTGTACTTTATGTACAGAGGTCTCAGGATGCAGACATAAAAGAGTCTCAGCATATAGAGAAATACATTAAAAGTAAAACAAAAAGTAAGTTAGTAATTATCGGGTTTTTGTATTTTACTTATGTTTCCTCTCAAAAACATCCAGAACTCTCAAAACTGGGCGAGCTGTGCCAGTGTTCAACCATCTCCCTCCAAGTAAGACACTTTTTTTTTTTAAGTTTTAACAGAATTTCCTGTATTTCAATTTATGCCTAACGCTTCTTGTCCCAGTGCTGCAATGTACATCCATTAAATTATACATGACATACAAAGACACTGCTCTTCTACAGATGACTGCAGAAAGAAATCATAAAAACTTCAAAATTTCAGAGGTTAATACTCACTTCTGCTTTTTTACGTGCTTCCATGGCTTTCATAAGCATCATATGTTGTCTTCTCCGTTCTCGTTCCTATGGAAGCAGGTAATATTAGAACAAAACTAAACCACATTTTCAAATCAGTAAAAAAGCCAAGTAACAAATTTAGCATTAATAGACAAGTCACAGTAAATACTAAATATAGGACAAGAATGGCCAAGTCTGTGCATGTTTTAGTTCAGGTTTAGAAAGCAAATACAAGAACAATCAAAAGCAAAAAGGTAAAGCAATGAACATGGAGACAGTGTAAAAAAGAAGCATACAGATTTACTTATGGTCAGTTGTGATGCTCCTTCATAAGCTGGCAGAACAAAAAGCATAATGGCTGGCTGGAACAGGTCAGTTACCTTACATCTGCTATGATGGAACTAGCAATTTACTTCTTCAATAGCCAATTCAGCAGAAATTTTAAACTGGTCTTTTTCAAACATTGCAAATATTAACATTTTTGTAACCAAGCAACAAATTAACATGATTAATTTTATCAGCTCTAGATCAGTTTTAATCAAGCCAGTGGTGGTGCATATATGTACGCAACAACACTTGCATTTACTGATGCCTGTCCCTCAGTAAATTATGTCAGTACCTTCAAATGCACTAAGGAGCACTACTCTAGGGCACTAAGTACAGGGGTTTTGCCTTAACAGCTGTGGAGCAAATCTTGGCCCCCCTAAAGCCTATTGGAATTTTATCATCTAATTTGGTGAGGCTAGGATTACATTCTAATGTTTCATTGTGTACTTATAACATTATGTATTTACCACCAACTGAAAGCTAATTTCCTCAGTATCTTACAAGGGGAAGACATCATCCTGATTTCTAAAACAGGTTAATTAAAATTGTATTTAAAATGTCTGGATTCATTCCCAGTGAATGGGACAAGGCTTGCAAAAATCATCCAAGTGACTACCTATTAATTTTGCATCAATCTCTGATTTTATATATGAATCAATTTTTTACTGGGACATCAGCAACATAGATCCCTGGTTAAAAACCACATTTAGTTATTGCCACATTCAATTTATACTCATGTTCAAGACATGTCTTTTTTTCCTTAACAGACAAGACAAGCAGATGTATGCAATGCACTGTGCTGTAAAGCCATGCAGCAGTATGTAATATGACAGCAGCCAGTGCTACATTTTATGCATTGCTATGACAACCATATCACAACCAAATCACAATGCGGTGTTAGATGTACAAAAATAAACATACCCATACCATATCTAGTCTATGCCTCTCCAACTCCTGGTAGAAAGAGTTGGCACAACATTATGAAACAGAAATCACAAAGTCATAAAACCACTTTTTAATCCCCCAAAAGACCCCAATACCAAAGCAAAGTAAAAAATTGTAAGGCGAAAGAAAATCTGTGCAGGAATCAAACCCAGAAGTTTACAAAGGGCATATTTTGAGGATTCCACCCGCCCCGTATAACATAAAGTAGTAGCTCACAATTGGCATTCTGTCTGTTTGGTCGACCAAACTTATACCAACCTGGTGCTTCAGAAGAACCGCCTGCTGCCTTCTCATCTCTTTCTCCTTCAACAGAGGAACAAAAGCGTATTTAAAACATCAATCAAAATTTACTTACCAAATTGCACAGTTCTGCAGCACTATAACAGCACATCTGAGTTAAATTCTAACTTCCCCAATCCCCACAGAGCACAGAGAAGTGCACAGAGAAGTACACAAAGTATGCAATGACACTAAGTCCAGTGAGTTGGGAGTTCCATGTTAGAACACACCTAGAACACCGAAGCAGTAATATAAGTACACACACACACACACACACATATATACACACACACACATGCTGTGTTTTCCAGTATTTGTACAAGAGTTCTGCAGGCTTGTATGCATTACAGCCTAGAAAAGACTATGCTTGCAGAGAAAGAACATCGTTTTTTGGTATAGTGTGCTTAAAAGAATATTGTGAAAAATGTTACTGCATGTACATTTTGTTATGCAAACCAGGTGTCGTGTAAGCAAAACTCATGGTAATGGCACATTAAAAAGGACTGTCTCTATATATTTGTGTGTATGTGTAACAAATACAAAAACTCTTCTGCATATGTTTCATGCCTTTGTATAATCATACGTACATGTTATTTTATGTTATAGCTATCTCTACGTACAGCTTCATTATCAATGAACAGCATCCCAAATTTATTGCTTTTATACATCCACATACATTATGTACAATTACACAGTTCTTGTTTTTGGAGCTCCTTCAAACTAACCTTTATTCGTTTTTCGGCTTCCAATAGTTTGGCATTTGCTGCTTCTTCCTTCTTTTTCTTTTTTGCCTGTGCATGCAAAACAGGTCACACAACAGCACCATCACAACTTGAAAGTAATCTGACTAGTAACAAAGTTATGTACCTTTAAAAGTTAAGAACATCACCACTTGTTCTGTATGTTGCAAGAAATCTCTGATGCAGCTTTCATGATCAATCAATTCACATTTCAGTTACTTTATAAAAATTAAACCAGAATTTCAAGTCCTACTCAAAATTGCTTCACTTAGCTATTATAAGAAAGTAAGTACACATAGAAACAATATAAATGGCAAAGAGATTACTATTAATTTTTCTGTCATTAGAGACTTGAAAACTAGCAATCTGTCTTTGCTAGTACACTAGCAAACCTGTAAAATATACTCTAATATAGACATAGTATTTTTAAACCCACTGCACTTCATACACAGCAGAGCATTATACTGTTTGAACATCCTGTTGCTGCAAACTTGCTCTCTCACAAAGGAATGCTCTGCTGTTAACTTAAGTACGCACAAGACTATTCTGGCAGAAATTGTGAGCCCAAGTGAATACTTGTAAGATTACAGATCACAGTTAATGCTCATCTTCAAAGAAAAATATTTTAAGATGCATTTTTGAACTGGCCTTTGGAAATCCAGGTTGTTAGAGCTAACTACATGTGTGACTATTAAATACAACATTCTTTAAAATGGCAACAGAAAAATTACATTTGAGCCATTATTTTTACCTCTAAAATTTGCTGAGCTCGAAGTTCTTTCTCCATTCTAATTTGCTGGATTCGCTTAATTTTTTCCTACAAGGGTAACAAAGTTATTTGTTTTAAAAAATATATATTAAGGAAATTTATTTTTACATTTGAAAAACAACCAAGTTTATACATACTTTTTTGTTATTGAGTTTCACCCATCTTAGTCAACTGTTCTCATAGAACAAGATATGGTTAGAATTTTTACTAGTATTAGAAGATGTCGGTTATAACCCTGAAGGAAGCCACATCTAGTTATGCATAGGTGCTCACGTTTAAGTTGTCAAAGTTTTTTATCATTTTTTTAACAGCTTCAAGAGGACCAGATTAATGACCAAATAAGCAAACTAGATAGAGCATTGAAATTCCAGCTGACAATGGTGGAGCTAGTTAGGAATCAACAGAAGAGTGAGTTATGCCATGAAATCCATGATGTTTTGAAGTGATCTCCCTGAACAAGAAACAGAGAGATCTGTCTAAGCACTGTGCCTCGGTTCTTGCAGCCTTTCTCAGGCCATTACGGTCTTAAGGGCAGCACGGAGAGATGAGCTCAGCAAAACCCAAAGCACACCCACATGCAACCTGGGTAACATGCTCATTGCTAAGTACACTTCAGTTTCTCCAGATTTTAAAGCACTCAGGTAACTCATGCTATTTTTGGAAGCCCTAATATGTAGTTTAGGGGATTTAATTGTATACATGCTATAACAAAAGAAGTAATTGGAACAGGAACCATGGGTAGTACAACACATTCAAGCATGTTTCATCATGGTAAGAAGAAAATGATCAAGTTATGTACTCCACAGACGGATGCTCAGCAACCACACTCTAATTTTTTCTTTTTCGTAAATTACAGAACAAAGTCCTATTACATTGATTGAGAAATGTAATCATTGCAAACACTGGGATTATTTCACATTACCTGAGCTGCATAGGCTTGTCTGTTAAATTAGCTATTAAAAATTCACCAGCACATTATCTGAGATTTTATTATCTCAAAAGAGCTGGTTGAGCCACAGTGACTAGGAAGGACCATTCTGAAGAAAAGTGCATATATCCAGCCAGACTTGCTGTAAAGTTTTAATAGGAAAACCCAGACCATGGAAAAGCCCTGCAACTGGCGAGGCCTAGATCAGAAGCTTGAAAAGGAGCTCAATGATCTTCTCTGACTTCTGGAATGATCTTCTGGAAAACAGCAGATGTTTTCCCAAGAGTGAGGTAAAGCCCATCTGTACAGAATACATTGTTTTCTCATGAGCTGGCCTGAGACTCTAGAACACGGACCACTCTAAAATTTTACTCTCTAAAGAGCACACAGTGATGTATATATTTTACCGAAAAATAACTGAAACCAAAACCAAGCCTCTAAGAAAAGATAATCCAAAATATTTAATGGTAAAGGAGCAATCACAGATGAGAAAGACATACAAAATTTTCTGACAAATAGAGCTCCAATACATTAAGTCTTATAAACTCCAGGTATATTACCAGCTCATTAAACTGTTGAGAAGTCCAACATAATGCAACCTGATCAAGCAAATTAATTCAGAGGCCTTGTTCAGACAGTGCTGAACCTTTTTCACCATGTGAAGCTCACAGCATGGACCTTAAATCTCTATTATCTCCCATTATACTTTTAAACAGTACAAAAGTTGAAAGCATGTACTACATCCTCTCAACTCCACAAAGGTTAGAGTTAATGCAGAACAAACTTTTCAGCAGAGATCACAATAAAGAGCTATCTCAGAGAAGAAGTACTCTGCACACTGAAATCATAAAAATTTGATCAGATTACACATCAAAAAGGAATACGATGATGACAAAAAAGGTGTGGATTTGACAATTAAAAAATTCTTGCTTCCTGGACCCCTCATAATGTAAGCACCACTTGAAAATCATAGTCTGCTCCTTGTCTTCAACAGTATGGATGGGCTGTCTTGAGAAGTGGACACAATGAAACCGTCACGATCTACAGAAGTTCAGACTAGTTGAGGTTGGGAGGGAAATCTGGAAGTCACCTTGTCCACACACCCCTGCTCTAGAAGGGTCACCTAGAACCAGTTACCCAGGATCATGTCCAGGCTGCTGTTGAAAATCTATGTGGGAGGCTCCACAGCCTCCCTGGGCCACCTGCTCCAATTCTCAGTTGCCATCTTGGTGACTAAGTGTTTCCCAACATTCAGAAGGAACCGCCTGTCACCAGGCACTTCTGAGAGGAGTCACCTCTTTGCAGCCTCCCTTCAGGTACTTAGCTATATTAGCAAGATCCTCCTGAGCCTCCTCATCTCCTGACCCTGGGTTGGTCAATCTTTTCTTGATATCTAGCCTAACCTCCCAACTCAGCTCCAGTCATTCCCTCAAGTACTGTCACTGGTCACAGAGAGCAGAGATCAGAGCTGCCCCTCCTGAATATGTTGAAGACCACAGCAAGTCTCCCCTCAGTCTCTTCTTCTCCAGGCTGAACAAACCAAGGGCCTCGAGCTGCTCCTCTTAAGACTTCCCCTCCAGTCCCTTCCCCATCCTCATGGCCTTCTTTGGACAGTTCCTAATGGTTTAATGTCCTTTTTATACTGCGGTGCCCAAAACTGTCCCCAGGACTCAAGGTGGTGAGGTGACCCCAGTGCAGAGCAGTGGGACAATCCCCTCCTTGCCTGGCCAGCTATGCTGGGCCTAATGCCCTCCAGGGCAAAGATGTCCCTCTCGGGTGCCAGGGTACTGTTCACTGATAATCAGCTTGCCATCAACCAGGACCCCCAACTCCCTTCCCGCAGCTGCTCTTCAGCCCCTCATTTCCCACAACCAGGATTGTCCATAATATATTTGAAAAAACTCTTTTCCATTGTCTCCCACATTTCTGGCAGCTCCAACATCAATTGAGCTTTGGCCACATTAATTTTCTCCCTACGGCAGCAAGCAGCGTCTCTGTCTTCTTCCCATGTCGTCCATGTCACTTACAGGCAAACTAATGCTAGCACTTTAAGTGCTGGGATGCTGAGATCATATACAGCCATTGAGATGCTGGAGCACGTCCAGAGAAGAAGGGCAACAGAGCTGGGGAAGGGGTTGGAGCACCAGGAACAGCTGAGGGAGTTGGGAAAGGGGTTCAGCTTGGAAAAAAGGAAGCTCAGAGGGGCCTTCTCACCTTCTGAAACTCCCTGAACAAGAGGGTGATGCCAGGTGGAGGTCAGGCTCTGCTCTAAGGGAACAAGGGACAGAACGAGAGGAAATGGCCTCAAATTGTACCAAGAGAGGTTTAACTTGGATATTAGGTAATGTATCTTCACAGAAAGGGTTGTCTAGCCCTGGTACAGGCTGCCCAGGGCAGCGGTAGAGTCACCATCCCTGGTGGGATCTGAAAGCCATGTTGATGTGGCACCTGGGGACATGGGTTAGTGGTAGATTTAATGGAGTTTAGAATTTTAAGTAACACATGCTGTGTGCTCTTTAAAATTAGATTTAAAACATACACTTTGTAATCAGCATACTTAGTAATTAACTAAATATTTGAAATACATCTAATTGAATGATTTAAAACATAATTTAAAGAGATATTTAGCAATTGCGTAGTTTACCTGTTGCTTCATTATCTTTATCTGCTCCTTTTGCTTTCGCTTTTCTTCAGCTGCCATAATAGCTAACAAACAAAAACAAACAATATCAGCAGAACATGGCAAGAGACAGGTAACTTTACATTAACACTTTTCAAAATAATCCACTAACGTGCCCAAACTTCCACAAGTAATACTTACCTTGCTGTTTTTTTGCTTCTTTGGCAGCTCGCGCTTGTTCCTGCTTCTGAAGCTTTCTCAGTAATTTTATTTGTGCTGCTTGCCTAGCTATTTCTGTTACAAAAAGAAAATATTAAATATTAATAAAAACAGTGCTGTCCAGCAATAAAGATATATTTCGTGCTCCAGACATTCGCATGTCGTAAAGACAGAGCAATAGATTTGTTTTGCACACAGTGATTTTTACAAAACTTTTTAATCAACTGTCATTAATGGTATGTCATGTATCAGTAACTACATCAACAGTGCAAATGAACATGAATACTGTATCTCATTCCACGCCCCACCGTGGGCAGGGACATGTTCCACTAGACCAGGCCGCTCCAAGCCCCATCCAACCTGACACAGAATACTTATAGGGATGAGGAGGCCACAATCTTTGTGAGCCAGCTGTACCCTTGGAGTAAAGAATTTTTTCCTGATATCTAATACAAACCTGCCCTCCCTTCAGCCTAAGGCCATTCCCCTTTGTCACTCCAGGTCTTGTGAGAAGTCCATCTCCAGCTTTCTTGGAAGGGGCTCTAAGGCATCCTCAGAGCCTTCTTTTTTCCAGGCTGAACTACACCAGCTCTCTCAGCCTGTCTTCATAGGAGAGGTGTATCACACACATTATTAATAAAACTGAGCTGTTATGTCAGGGAAGAAAAGCTCCAAACTAAAAGCTCTTTAAATGACATCAGGCAAAAGACTGATCAGCAGTCAGCTTCAGTGACGGGTTAGTATAAGATTTCTTTATAAATCAGCATTAGAACCTATAAAGGCAACTGCAAAGTTAAATCCCAAAATGTGAAGATGATATTAAGCATTCTGGAAAACCTGAGGTTTTGCTTACAGCAAGGAACTCTGGAAGGGCCCTGCAAAACCCTGGGACTGGCTCGGTTTGTTCGAGCAGGGTTCTAGTAACACCAAGGTCGTTGAGTTCAACCCCCACTCAGGCCATGCACTTGAAAGCTGGACTTGGTGATCCTTGTGGGTCCCTTCCAACTCAGAATATTCTGTGACACTGTGAAAACTGGGCAAAGAGAGCAGAGGAGCTTCCTCTTACACTAAATGTAAGCTAATACACCCAGGAAAGAAATACTGAAATTAGAGGACACATAAGAGGATCAAAGGGATGGAACTACCACTTTTTGAGAAAAAAAAAACTGGAAACACCTGTGCTGTTCAGTTTGGAGAGGAGACCAAGGACAGAGAGAATCAAGGTATGCAAAATTATCAAGGTACTGGACAACATAAACTGGAATTCCCACCCCTGAAATAACGGAATTACGGAACAACCACTGACAGTAATAGAACATAATTTGTTTAAAATGACAGTGTTCCAGTAGTTGGCAGACTTCTGGAACTTGTTGCCACGTGAGGCTGGTAGAAAAAAACACTGTGAAGAGGTTAAAAAACAAAGAACAGGCTAATTCATGGGCAACAGTTTAATAAACAAAAGATAAATGGAATAAGAAAAAACTGTGCTCTACAACATCACTCACGAAATATCTCAGCATGCCAAGATTCATGTGTGAGGAAAAACTGATCAAGAAAGGATAAGGTTCACACAGTTTCTCCCAGAAGCATCTCCTACGGCCACTGTGGCAGACAGAGCTCTGCCCTAGATGAACCCCTGGCCTGAGCCACTGAGATATTTCTTATGTTTTCACAAGGACAAAAAAAGCAGCAAGGAAGATACAAACATGTAATATCAAAAATTACACATTCTAAATATTTTTTTATATATAGACCATAGGTTTTGTTCTATTTAATAAAGGCTACAGTACTGGGAATAAAAGACATCTGAGAGCCCTCCTAAGTATTTCTCCTCTACCCCTTGAAGTGAACAATACAGGGAAAGAAAAGACACAAAATGAAGCAAAATGGCTCAGTGAGAGGGCTTATCTTTTCCCACTGATGAGACTTCCAGAATTCCACAATTGCTGTGTCTCAGCAGTAACTACACAGCCTCTTGGTAAATGGTAGATGTTTCATTACACTGTGTAAAAATGCTACATTATGCAAAATACAAAGCTTCTACCCAAACATATCCATACTTGGTACATGAAAGGACACTTAAGTTAAATGTCCTGACTCATGGGCTGTACAATTTTTTCATATTGAATTGGATGCATCCCAAAAACATGATACAGCTATGGGCTACAGAGCTGATATTCAAAAAGATGTACCTGACAGTTATTTAAAACCAGCTAGTACTTAATACCATGAAAGTTCTACTGTCAATGTTGGTACTAATTATTCAAATTAACAGGCATTTAAATCTTGTCACTATCAGGGATTTCAAACGAACATCCAAGCACTTCACAGAAATGCTAATTTCAGTGGGTTTTAATTTCAGATTCTTGATCCACTGTTGTTTGAGCTGATACAGAAGAAAACAAAGATATGTTGATTTTAGCTATTAAAGACTTCAGTGATCACCAGATTTCTGGATGTCTGGTTTTTCAGGTTTTATACACTGAAATAAAGTAACTATAGAGTAAGCTTTTAGACATGTCTTTACACATGCACTTCCTTCTTTAAAACCTATATCCATGTACTGATTTTCAAAAAGTCTTTAATAAGAGCATGTAAAAAATATCCAAAATAAATTCTATATACTAATATCCTAATGAGACAAATCACTCTCCTATAGGAAAAACATTAACTCTTTATATACTGATACCCTCTGTTTGTGAAAATATTAACACAGTTCTTACCTTGAGCCTGGAGCTTTCTCAGAAGCTTTGTGTCCGCGTTGTCTGGAAATTCAGTGCTCCCGACATTCGGAGGTCGGCCCTTCCTGCGTCTCGCTCTGGACTCCTCCCTCGAGCGCTGCCTCTCCGGGTTTGGTGGTCGTCCTCTGCGCGCTTCCATGGCTCTGATTCGGGGAATGACTTCCTCTTCCTTCAGAAGACACCACTGCACACCCTTTTAATCAACATATTTCACAGAGAGGTATTACAAACACAGATTTAAAAAAAAGGAATCTAAGATGAGAACGTGAACAGCAAGAGATTCTTCCCTCCCCCACCCCCAAGTAAGTCGTAGATATAAAATATGCAAGTGTTGTGATGTACTATTCGGGCGGACAATTTCTTGATGATGCACAGAAGCGATATACTGAGAGGCTGTCACTAAGAATTTCTGTAAATTGTACCACTAGAAAAGATTTTGAAAACTATTAAATCACATACAAAGTTTTCACCTAGTAGATATGCCATCACCATGTTATTTTTAATTATTTCTCATCAAATCAAATTGTTCAACCCTTTCTAAAAGGCAAAACGGATTCTTCCTTACTATGAAAACTCAACAACAACTATTCTGCTTTCACATAATCCACTGCTCGACATGAATGAAAAATTGTGTCAAGCTATGAGGTCCTGTGTTCCAACAGAGAGTGTTTACAGAAATTCTGGCATATGTAACAAGCAAAGGCAGTAATGTATTTTCAAATATTGCTTTTGAGTGCTTTAGAGCTCAACAACTGAGCTGAAAAAACACATGCATTTTCACCTTCACATTTTAGTTAGTACAATTGAGTTCTCCCCTCATTCACTGCAAAACAATTTCTGCACAAACTTGAATCAATCAAAAGTAACTTCTAAGCATCCATGTATCTAAACTTAAGTTAGGTTAACTATATTCTCTAACCAAAGCATGCACTATAGTATTTCGTGGCATCATGAAAGCAGATTCTGAAGTACTTTGATAATAAAAATAGCCAAATTAATCCTCATGAAGAAATAGCTTTACTTTAACTGGTTACTAAAAATAGAATTTATTGCATCTACTGAGCAGAAAAGGAGCATAGTCTAGGTGGTCCTGTTTAATTGAACACCAGTATTTCAAGATTTTAACATCTTTTACCATTTCCCCAAGTTTTTGAGAAATGCAGGGAAAGAACTGCAAGGTAAGTATCCTTCAGGACTTCTTCATAACTTGCCTTAAAAAGGTTTGTAAAAAATTTTGAAGATGTCTGCTAAAGCAAGAAGGAAACTTGGTAACTTTAAAAAGTCATTAAATATCAGTTCGGAAAAACTATATTTAGAATGCTCGATTTTTCACATTTATATATACGTAAACCCTAAAATCAAATTTACTGTACCACAACATAAATGATTTTTGCTTATTCTGGTAATTTGTCATAATTATTTCTGCTCATTCTTCACAATTAAAAAGGTTCTGCATAACTTCAGCAAAAGAAATGGCAGTTTGCTAATGAGACATTCAGATTTCAAGGGAGTTATCAGTATTTGCAAAGAGAGTTTTCTAAAGTCTGAATCATTCCCAGTTAAGACCATCCCCAGAGTACAAGTCACACTTGGCTTGCACACATTCCAAAGGGCTTTTTTATTAGTTATGTTCTAAAAAGGCACTGCTCAGAACCATGATTATATCACTAACGTGTACCACATCATCATGCATCACCCCTAAGGACTTTTTAATCCAAAATATTTACCTCTACCACTTGACTAGAAGTTCATTCTCTTACTATCTATTAGAGTACCACTTAGGCGTAGCTTTTGTTTCTCTGCCTAGTACTTGAATTGCAGTTTATCACAGGTTAAGTTTATTGCTACCTACACCAACTCCCAACCTAGAAAATCTCATCTCATAAAATGTGCGTGCCAGGGGAGGCAAAACAGAAATCAAAGAAAAAGAGGAGAAGCAGCCAGTTTAAAAAGTACCTTAGAATAGCAATGGAGATTGCTCTTGCCCTGTATTTGTATTTTCTGCAGTTAACAACACTAACAATAATAAATACACATGAAAGAAAAGTAAGAGGTCTACCAGATCATTAGCACCAGACACCATGCTGGATATTACATTTTCCTAAAATGTTTTCCTAAAACATTTTGCTGCCTAAAAGAGAAACTAGAGGCTATCAAATGAAGTGAATAATGGTTCAGCAAGCAAAAGGACCAGGTGCTTCAAGGGATGGGAGAAGACTGTTTCATTGAACTGTCAAAGGGCATTGTGGATGCACAAGTTTCCACAAGTTTAAAAGACGACAAGACAAAAATAGTCCAGAACGAAGCCATTAAGGGTTAAGCAAGAGTTGATTGACCGTTAATATTTTGTGCTCAAACATCTTTTAAAAGCTAACCCAAAATACATTTCTATTAAAGGAATGTACAGTCTGATACTCTGGGTTTTTGACATTCCAAAGATAAAATACAGGGGCTGTGCCCTAACATAGGAGAATCATGGGCTTCCATTAAACTGAAGCTTTGGTACTCAAACGTTAGAGAAAAAATGGGAATAACACTGTGAAATGTTGTGGTTTATTGTCCAAAGAAATCAAAATAATAACTTTATTCAGTTTCTCACCTTCAAGCATTTACCATGTACCACAATACTGTGTTGCAATCAGGACATTTGCCAAAAAGACACCAGACAACAATGCATGAAAGCAGCATCAAGCTCAAATCCAGGTAATCAAGCTAATGAACAAAACCATAGGCACTTTGCAAGAAGCAAAAATCCACTTCAATTTCAGATTAGATTTGTAGGGGAAAGTTAAGAAGATAGTTTTGGAAATTGAATTGCAGAACTCGAAATAGGACGAAGACTCCTGAACATATTACTTAAACTCATGAGGACCCCTGTCCATTCCATCACCCCAAATCACATTCGCACTCATCTTTCTAAATCACAGCAGTTTAAAGCTTCCAGGTGCAGTGACTGAATTTTCACATTTGCCAAACTTCAAACATTCTTCTAATCCTACTCCTTCATGGCCCACTTCTGCCAGATATGCTTCTGTTACAGCATTCAAGCACTGCTTCAAATAACCCATAATATTTGGTAGTTTGCGTACCACAAGAGAGAAATGCAGGCATTATCAGAAGCAGGTAATCCATGTACTTTTGGCTTGCTATAGTTAAACCTTTCATATAACTGATTTAGCCTGAAGATAACTTTCTTTGCCCTTTCTTCCATCTTAGAGCTGGTGTGAAACTTACCCCAGCACATGCTGCATGTCTCAAAAGATGACAGAAATATATAATGAAGAAAGGGAAGAATAACCACAAGAGGCTATACAGAATAATCAAAATTACCACAAAAGCAGAAATAAAATTTCTGGAATTGCCTCCAGACATCCATGAATATATGATTATCATACATTATTCTGAATCTGGATGATTCAAAAAACTTTACTATAAAGGCTGCAAGCTCTTTTTATAAAGTATCAGTACCACATACTGTTTTACTAAGCACATATTATCAGCCTGAGTGTAGCTCCGCTGTTTTATAACTTCTCATTCACATATAAAACATAAACACATCTTAGCACATCTGCCCTCAGTCTCTTTTCCTAATAAGAAAACTTTCTTTGTCTACCCAAGTCTTACTGGAACCTATCAAAAACCCCACCAGTACAAAGTACAGTGATGATACGTACAGCAAACCAATGTTCACATCACCAGTCCTGCCTGTAGAAATCTGCCCCTCACACTGCCTTCTTTGTCAAGTTTTATAGATCACAGGGCAAACTGAAAATCAACTAAAGGGAGAAGACAGATACGACTAAAGAAGGGGACAAGACTAATGTAATATAGGCAACAGACAGAAAAAAGGGAACAGGGCAAAAAGAGAGCAGATACCCTACCACAACATTACATAACAGTAAAATTAATTATTTCAGTCAAGACATTCAGGTACATAATGAAGTTCATAACTACAGGAACTTGTAACTGCTGTTTTCTGAAGGTCAAACATGAAGCAAGTTTAGCAATACTTTACCCTATAAGCCAGGAAGTACCACCTAGAAGTAGCTGCTTACCATGAATTCAGTCTTCAATGCTTTCAAATTTACACCATGCGAACATTACATATTTCTACAAGGTATCACAAGAACATAAGGCTTAACTTGAGCCTGAACTCAAGACTGTTGAGAGCTAGTAGTATGTTCAGAACACTTATCTTTTAAAGAAACAAATACTTGCACTGACAAAAGCCCAAAAATGTTTGTGCACATCCTGAAGAAATGGTAATGTGACCAAAATACAGTAACACAGCATGGCACAAACACAGTAACAATCTCCTTAAAATTTTGGTTTTGCTTATCCTTGTGTGGTTTATCTACGCACTGCCTAACAGTTTCACCACTGTAAAGCATAACTGCTATTGTTCAACATCCCCCCTCTGTAAAAGTGTCACACTTCAGGATGCTCAGGCAGTATTCTTGATAGAGGAGACACTTGTACAAAAACATGCACTTTACACATATATACCAACACACACATACATACATACGTATATTATGCACAGGAACACATGAACAGAGTGGGATTTAACATGTACACATAAATTACTATTGATGAGGTTGTATACAATAAAGGAAGAAACAAAGTTTTAAGTCAGAAATACTTGAACGCTAAGACGAAATGCATAGCTCCAAGTTTTCAAACTAGACCAACCCAGGCTCAGAACTGATCATTAAAGCATGCCGAATTCCTGCACCCGCTGAGCAAAGCCACTGAAGGGAGTGCTTTTCAACACAGCCCAGGATCAAGCTCTCCGCACCTCAATCTAACTACTGTTAATAACATGTGCAGCTTTTAGATAATTAGCTAAAAACAGGTAATGCTTCAGATCGTAGCAAAAATTACGTCGTCTAAACTTAAGTTAATGGTCCTTGGATCAAAAACTTTACTTTTTAAAAAGTGGATACCTGCGGTCCATCTCTGGCTTCATAGAAGTCACCCACTCCTATTTTTGCACTGAAGCTGAAATTGTCCCTTGAGATATCCATTATTCCATTTCTGCTGAGATACTGAAAAAATCACATATTTTTCCACTTCAGCTTGTAAATAATTACAACCCAGCTTTGATGCACAGCTAACTTTGTGAGTGTAACGTTTTGCATATTCTCTCAAAGGGACACACATTTATAAGACATCAATTCAGTAACAGACCGAGATACATCACACCTCACATCACAGAAAATAGTATCTCTATTGGAGAGAAAAAAATTACGTCTTTTAATTGCAAGCATGCTTACTAGCATTAGAACACAGAAGTTAAAAAATGAATGTACCTTTACTACTTCGGGATATTGTCTCAGCTTCTTTCCACAAGGTGCAAAATATGCTACTTCTCCTTGAAGACGACCACCGAAGTTTCTTATTCGGGTTTCTCTTTGCCAGCTAGAGTAATATGAAATAGTTGCATACAACAATACACTTTTTAAAAAACAAGTAGTTTGTGTCAATTTAAGAATTCTACCAAAAAAAAAGGAAGAGGAAAATGTGACTACAGTATCATAAATCAAACAGACCAAATCAGAAAATTTTATCACACAGATTGTCCAAACTGGCTAAATATATGAATTTATTTACATCAAGCGACTTATATATTACCAGATTTTAAATGGCTTAGAACTATACTTCAGGGTGTTATCTGGAGTCTATATTGGCTCACATCTAGCCATCAGGATTAGTTTCCAAAGTAAAACAGCTAAGAGATGGGTCATGTTGCAAAAGAGCAAATTTAATGCACAAAAATTAACACATGAAATACATTGACACTTTTCAAAGAGATCCACAATCACTGGGACTGGGAGTCAGAAATCTAAATTGTTGAAGCCCCTTTCTTATTATTTAGCCTCAAAAGTTTATAAACTCATTTCTTTACAAACTGATTTTTGAAGGCATTATCTCCCTTTAAGGAAAGTCAAGTACATAGATAACGTACCCATAATCGAGAGGAACACGCAGCTCCCCTTCATCTGCTACTCTTCGTCTTTTTGAAATACCTAAAACAGAATTTCTGATTATTACCTAAAAGAACTTACAAAAGAAAACATGTTCCTAAAATGTACTTTTTATGTTTATAGCCCCAAAAGAGAATTACTGTTTCATTCTCACCATTAAGTACCTCAATTACCAAGAAAATGAATGTAAGTGTTCTCCTTCTGAAATACATTTTCCTCCAAGTTTCCTGTAACCTCTTCATCTGAAATTGTAAGTGGAAAACCTAACTAATCCACACCTAGCTGCTTGTCATGTTTAGTGCTCTCAAATATTGCTAATTTAATTCCCTGCATGCCTGTTTTTCTAGACAAGACCATACATTAATTTTCTTCAGCAAGGAAGACGCAAATGAAAACATACTTTAAAGACCCATACATTCTAATAGGTTGAGTCTTCCTAGAGCACTTTGTATATTATGCAGTCGAATGCCAAATGCAGAAAATTTTCAGAACTACTTCAGCTTTTCCAAGTTCAAACAGATGTTGTGTTCAGTGCTTGTCATGCAACTGAATCAACAGCATCCCAGAGACAACGGCCAAATGTGGGTTTTTTTAGTGTGAAAGGCTGATCCTTTCCTCAGGCCTCTTAGGACAGCTGCAGGACATGACCTATGTATGCAGACCAACTTCTGGAAGATGCACTTCTCAAAAAGATAGTTTGGACCTTCTGTCAAGAATGTGACACATCTCTTCCCTGGAAACAGACACGAGTGAGTACCATTATCAGACTGACCCCCTGGCACTTGCTCCAGCCTCTTACAGCCAAGAGCGGCATGCGGCACCACAGCACCAGCTGCCAAGCAAGGTGCCAGCAGTTCCTTCCAGATGATGTGAAGGGTCCCCTAAGAAAAAGCACCAAGGAAATGCCTGTGCTCAGATACCAAACTTTAGACACAGGTCTGCACTCTTAACCTAACATGAGTGACTACTGCATTATTTTGAATGGTCACAGTGCAAGGACAGAGGCTGCTTTTCCAAATAGAAGTGAAGTGAAAAGTTCAGTGCAAAACAGATACAGAGCAGAGATGACAAGACCCCTTCAGTGATTGACCAATTCTAGGTAAAAGGTTCACAAGAACATTTTTGTTGCATTATCTTGTATTCTTAGGTGATTCTTAAGTGTAATACTATTACACCTAAGGCAAGGACATAAAACTTACTTATTCTACCTCCTGCTCCTGTTAACAGAAAAATCTGCTAGCACACTTTTCAAAGCATCACAAATCAACACAGATTCCTGAAGAAAAAAATTAACTTTTTTAAATTTACCCATTTGGATTACTCCTAATCCATATGACATCTTTTACAAACTTGACAATTAACAAGCCTGGTTCTGGGATAAATACTGGATAGATCACATTATACTGCTTCAGAGCTAATGCCCTCTTATGACATAGAGTGAAGTTTCCATTCCATTGAATCTAAATATAAAAACCTATTTATAAGCAGATGCCTCCATTTAAAAATCTGCTTATATGCACGCTAACAGATATCAAGTCTCTAATTCAAAGTAGGAAATACATGATTTCATTTCATTGTTACCATGCAAATTAAGAAGTTTGACTTTCAAAAATGCATTCTTTACTGTATCCATAGTAATTACTAAATTTTACAGATTAAGTCACCAAATTAAGGATTATAAGAACTATAAAATATCAGGCAAATGCTAAATGTACTTTCCATGAACTTTTTAAAAATAAGTTCTTGCGCATAATCCATAAATTCTACTGAGAATTTTGAAAGAATTATTAGAAAATTCTATTCTAACAAAATACGGTTACAAAGTTTGTCGAGGAAGAGGAAAAAACTGAAGATTCAGAAAGCAAACTAGAATTTAGAGAAAAAAGAAGTAAGAATAATTCGTTTAGAATAAAATGGAAAATTCTGAAGACTAAATAATGAAGTGTTTTTATGTAATAAATATCAGCTCTGGATATTTAATTCTATCTTCTCTCAAATAATTACATGAGTTAAAATGTGTTGGAGACCAGCAAAGTCAAAGAGCTTTGCCTGTTCTCCTGGGGAACAAATTTACCCCCAAAGCTCCACAAGAAGGCTTTGCCATCGAAATGAGCCCTTGGGAGAGGCTGCCCCCACTGCTGGGTGAGCAGCAAACACCAAAGAAATGAGAAGCTGAATGTTTGATGTGCCACAGAAAAATGGATTTGTAGTTTTAGGAATTGCCTCATGTATTACTATGGGACCAAGACGGAAATTTTTGAGTGTCGGTCCCTTGTCCTTCTCCTTCTTCCCTCTTCTCCTTCTTCTTCCCTTTTCTGTGACCTCAGTTCCTATCATGTAGTAATTGGTAGAGAGAATTTAGTTTAGAAGAGACATGTTAACAATATTGATAGTTATTGGATTTAGAAACAAAATAATATACGTAGAATCTTCCTATTTGATGATAAAACTATATAATCTCCCTGCACCGGGTGTTGTCGGCCATTTGGCACCTGGACGCAGTGGAGACACTGTGTTCCTAAATCCTTGATAACCTAAAATAAACAACCTGAAGCAGTAACCAAGTCTTTTGTTATTTTTCCCCAATATGAGAGATTGAGAAGACAAGCATCCTGGGCACGAACGAGCTCTGTGGGGCCCAAAGGGGTCTCCACAAAAATGTCCTGGTCTAAGTGTAATGTTCTAGTCTGGGGAACTTGCAATTTGGCCGACAGATCTTAATGCTTGTTGCAAACACCCGTGAAAAGATCCCAGTCGCCCCACAGCCAAAGTCAGAATTAACATCAAAAGTCACTGGCTCCCACCTTCCCTGGGAAAGGAAGCTTTGCCAAGATTATCTCGCACCCTGACCGACTGGCATCTGAAAACCTCAAGTGAGGGGGACTCTGCCACATCCCTGGGGCGGCTGTTCAGTAAATCACTGTTCTTATGGTAAAAAACTTCTTGAATTGTCACTTGATACCAGCACCTGGACTATTTTTGTGACTACTTTTACAACACATGGCCCTTAGATATCACACGGCAGTATAACAGAAGACAGTGAGATACCACAGTGTGCACTTGGTGCGAGGGTGGAGGGTCCTGTCCCGAGGAACACTGCAGGCTGGGACTCAGGACATAAGGCAGCTGGTGCCGAGCTGGGCGTCTTTGCTACTTGGAGATTAAGCGGGGTGGAATGAGCTGTAAGACCAATGGAAGAGCTCTTCACAGAGGATGAAGTTTTATTCAGTTTCAACGGAGTTTTTTCTCCCTCAGTGTCGGTATCTGATTCATCTTGGTCTTTATCTTCATCATCTTCCTCCTCTGACCCTTCAGTATCTGACTCAGAATTACTGTCAGACTCTGCTGAAAAAAAGTGTGGCAAAAGACACATTATGACTTGGAAGCTACTGGCAAGTACATTAAAGTTCTAACACTTGCAAAGTCTTTTATCTTACTATATATGATTTTTAATAACGTCTCTTGAGTATAAATAGGAGGTTCTAATTAACTACCTAAACTTTTAAATTACTACAAATATGACAGCTTTAAGTAATTCCACATGATAATATGCTGTTCTTTTGAATGAAAAGAGATGAGCGACAGAAGCTGCAGTATTTCAAGACTGTTTGCCCCAGAATGAGCTACAGCTAAATCATCCCCTGAAAGGTGTATGGTGATCTGGGTGAAGGAAGAGCTAGAATCGAGGACAGCCAGGGTAAGAAACAAGGAGGGCGAGATAAAATCATGAGATAAAAAGATTAGTATAGGGTGTGTGGATGAGAGGGGGAAGAGAATGATGAAGGTGGAGGCAGGACACGAGGGATATCAGCACACAGGAGAAAGGAGTGACTGTGAATACAGCCAACTCTTTAAAACAGGCCTTGCCATTCCAAATTGCATAGTCTGATCTGCAGCCTTTAAAACTGTCCAATTACTTGTTTGTGGCTTACTGTGCTCCTGCATGAGGCATAGAAACATGCTTTTCTTGCCGCTCTTGATAAATTGAAGGCCCTTGTTTAGTCCCTTTCTGGTTAGGAAACCTATTTTGCAGCTGGGCTCTGTCTGCCAGAATCATTAACCATCAATCTGCCTCAATGTCAATCCCTTCCTGAGCCCTTTGTCACACCAAGCTGCAGGCTGGGTGACTAATGTGGAAGGCAGGTGTCTGACAGCCTTTCCAAAAGGCTATGGAGCCACCTTACCAGGACAGCTGACCAAGCATCGGAACACCCCAAGCATGATTTTGGATATGATACAATGGACAATGGGGACGCATGTGCTAATTTCAAGGATATGTGTGGAACACCGCGTGGGCCACGCTGGCCCAGTATTTCCTGCCCCTATTTTAAAATACAGTGGGAAATGCATGTTTTCAAAATGCAAAAAATTAAGTTTCTGCTTTTCCTATTAAAAAGGTTAAACCACCTGATTGGCTATCATCAGAATCATCATCTTCATCGTCCTCATCTTCATCTTCATCATCGTCGTCATCATCATTTGAGTCGTCAGAGTCTTTACTGCTGAGGGCATCTGAGTCTACCCCTCTGAACTGCTCCACCACCGGTTTTGCAGAATGAAGGCGGTGTTGTGGTTTTACTGCATTTACTGCATTATTGCTGACTGGTTTATCCTTTCCTGAACCAGGTAACACAGGAGAGGTAGAGGGCATAACAGCTGTCCGGTTACCAGTTGTCTTTTTCCCACACGCACTCAAGTTTATTGGCAAAGAAAAGGGGGCACTACTAGAAATGGCTACACTTTCATTGATCTTGGTCTGGGCTTTCGGTTTCGTAGTGAGTGCAAGAGGAGCCTCCTGGATGACGCTCTGAATAACTCCATTGGGTTGGTGATTACCTAAAAGTGCATTTGTCAGGAATGGGTTAGAATGGTTGTTTTCCAAGGATGTGAGTTTTTGATGAGCTGGTGAACTAGATGTCGGTTTGGGGCTTGACAAAGCTGCGATAACCTTCTTCAGGTTCTTAGACGATTCCTGTTTCTTTAGCTGTGCTGCTGGAAATGTCTGTTTATATTGTTCCTAAAGAAATAAGAAGACAGAGGAATAAAATGTGGAGGTGTTTGTTTGGTTTTCTTTGATATTCAGGCAGGTGAACCCTAGGAAATTTTAAACATCTGCTAAGCTGTTTTTAGAAAGTCAAAAGCAGACACTAGCTACAACAGATGAGACGAGTAGCTACTAGTTACGCAAGTCTTGCATGATTTTCACTGTAAATCAAGTTGGGAAAGATGAATTGAACTCAGGATGAAGTTCATCCAAATTATGTAGGGAAGCTTTCTCAGCTGTTACAATGCCCTAGACAGAGACATTCATAAAGGTATTCATCATTCTGAAAAAAACATTTTTAGGAAGATACTTACTACTCTTGTGTACCAGCACAGGAAAAGCTCTCCTTATTACTTAATTCAGCATATAAAAACCCCATTAGTGAATGTACAGCTACTTTTAATATTTTGCTCACTTTAAAGCACAAGGTAAATACAACACACTAACGGCCACAATACTAGAAAACCAATAGAGGGCTCTTGGTGTAGAAGAATTCTATTTAAAAAAATGAGGGAAAAGGTATTACTTGGACATGCTGTGATATGTTAATTGTTTAACTGAAAAAGTAGTACTTGAAAGTTCTTCACGTAAAACTTAGTAACAGCTAAGAAACACATGTAAAGCTTGCAGTATCTTTGAAGACTCTACCAAAGAAAAAAACTCCACATCATCTTCAATAGAAAAATATAATAAAATGGATAAAGATGGTAGAGTTTAAAATCAATTTTTAAAAATTAAGTCAAACACAACACATTCTTGAAGTTACTAACATTTAAAACTGAACACAAAATTATGAAGACCTCTAAAATAAATGTTCACACAGTGCATACCTCCAGTAAAAGTTTTAGAGAAATCAAACTACTAAATGTGTGATCTATCACCAATTAAAGACTTGTAACCAAAATTTGAAAGCAGAAGCCTCTTTCAATAGCAAAGATGTACATTTTCATAATTGTAATTTATTTAGCTACTCCTGGTAAGTGAGAAGCTTACTTCCATTTTACCAAGTAATGGAAAATTAGAAAGGCAAAACACTTTTTATCTTCTAGTCTAGCAATAAAAATGAAGTATTTTTCAGTCCTCACTGACGGCCTGTGAGTTAACTGTAAATCAGAATTCAGTTTACCACTCCCAAATACTACTTAAGTTTAAAACAAAATTGGAAAATAATAAAATAATAATAATGACAGTTGCCTTGGTAAATGTATCTTTTATATATTTATTTTTGTATACCCTAATCCTCAGTGTCTGTAAAATGCCGGATTTTTATTCTCTTCTAATCCCCATTCAAATCTCACTGAATAAAAAATTCACCAGCAGTCACCGTAATCACTATTAACAAAATAAATAAACTGAGGATCTAAAAATTTTAGAAGCCACAGAACTGTTAAGACAGACAATAAACTTATTGTACAGTCCTGATCAGTAAAAAGGAAGATAAATTGAGGGAGGCTGCTGAGGCCCTGGGTGCCCAAAGGAGCTGTGGCTGCTCCATCCCTGACAGTGTCCCAGGCCAAGTTTGGGAGCCACCCGGGACAGCAGGAGGTGTCCCTGCCCATGGCAGGGGGTGGGACAGGATGGGCTTTAAGGCTCCTTCCAACCCAGGCCATTCTTTGATTCTAAAAAACTACTGAAATGGTCATACCGAGCTTTTACAGCTATCAGTGCATGAATACCCCTCTTTAAAGAGCAAACAAAACTCAGCATTACATTGTCTTTTTTTTTTTTTTTTAAATTTTAAATGACTTTCAGCTTCTTTCCTTAAAATCATGGTTAAAATAGGTGGTTTCAATTACTTTGACTTAAAACTATCCAACTTGAAAGGAAGTGAAGTCATGCTTACATACTAGATATGTGAAGTATTAAATCAGCATTTTGACTGAAACTAGAAGCATAGGAAAAACATTCAGGTCACACAATTTACCCATGTCTGCTTTTCCTACTTTGATATTGATTTTAGGTGCACATTGTCCTTAAGAGATGCATGACTCACACAATCTCATTCATTTACACCACTCAGAAATGCAGATCAACTCTAAGAGCAGATAAACCCCCATATTATGAAAATACATATACTTATAATTTTAATACACTATATTTTAAAAAGCTTGATGGCACAATGTTACATCTTTTTAAGCAGATGACACAGATTACAAACAATGAAAAATTTCACTCACCCGTTTTGATCTAACATCGCTGGTCAAAGTGATAGATTCTTCAGAGGTATTTTTATTCCCTGCTTTGAGTAGATCAGGGGAAGGAACTATGAGTTTTAAATAGGTCTCCTTTTTGGCTTGATGTACCAAAGACAAAGGTTTCACATTAGGAACCAATCCCGTAGACTGTATTACACTTGTGTGTTTGTTCACAGATTCCTCCTTTGCCTGAGAGCTTTGAAAAATAAACGGAAGCTGCTGTGACAAAACCTGAGGCTGCTTCTGCTGGGACTGGAATGATGAGTGAGTCTGGGAATCAGACACAAGAGGTATCTGCTGGTGTGTTCTTTTTTCTTGAGACTTTTCCTGTGATTTCTGTCCATCAGTTTTTGTATCTGTTACACCACTATGCATTAGCACCTGCAAAATATTTATTTTTGACTGTTCATTATGTAAGTTAAAGATCCTTTTAAAAAGACTAAGCATATGATCAGTCTCCATCAAACAATTACACTAGTCTTGGCTGAGGATGAACAATAATAATTTTTAAATCACTCTTGTAATATATTTATTGTTCACTTTGGGTTTTTCCCCCCAGATAGTTTCAGCATGTGAAGACAACGTTTACTACAGAAGGGGTATTAAACCACGGTTGTTCTTAAATGTATTTCTGACTGTAAACTTAACAGGATACCAAAGATCCCAATCTCGTTGTTCTACTACTAGGGAAAGTAACCACACTACTAGGAAAAAAGCAAGTGCCAAAGCAATATCCATAACGATATATTTTCAATTCACCACCTGCACACAGTACTTAATTTCTTTGTACTTCCTACTTTACAACAAAAGTAACAGTCTACAAACTGTAAACCCCTAGCCTGTAAAGAATAGCAATACACAGACATGCACGCATACAAAAGAACCAAAAAACCCCACAAACAGAAAACGCTGCAGCAAACCTAAAAAGAATATTCTTAGCTTTTATTAATGTGTAGTTAAATAATTGTTGATTATTTGCTCACAGACGTAACTCAATTTGTCACAAACAGCTCGGAGCAACAAGACTGTGAGCAGTAGAGTGAGGTGTCATACCTTGGTCTTGCTTTTGTGACGGGCCTCATTTTCGGAATCAGATTCATCATCTTCGCTCTCTTCAGCACTTTGGTCCTCCTCCTCTTCATCCTCCTCTAGGTCATCAGAGTCACTACTACTTATACCTTCACTTGAGGTGTCTGAAGAGGAGCCCGAATCACTGTCGCTGTTACTAGAGCTTTCCATTGCTTTTTTTCTGGGCTTCTACCGGGAAGATAAACTCTCTGTTAATGCTTCAATTTTAATCTGTTATATAATCTTATTATTACACATAATCTTTGAAACAAAGAAGAGTGAGACTTTGGAGTAAAGTGATCTGCAATCCTTAAAGAGAAAGTGCTTCACAAGATGATGAAAATTAAAAATTGGTCACAGAGTTCCACTGAAATATTTTTCTGACCACTGCTGACATCACTACATCACAAAGCAAAATGCCAAATTTAAGCCTATAACATTGACCTAGAATCTGGGTCTAGTAAACCTCCACAGAATGTGCCAATTCCAAAAAAGTCATACCCAAAACTTGTATTGCAAATTAGCGCAGAAAGAACAACAAATATTAGGCTTATCAAAGTTTCAGTGACACATTCATTTAACTCCATTTCTTCACTTTCAATTTCACAGTATGAGCTGTACAACAATGTACAGTTTTGAGGACTGAAAAGAATATGTTCATCAAATTGCTTCTGGGATTTGCTTCTGAACAATGGACCAAAACCTGCTGAAATACTCTGACAACTATATTATACTGAAATTTTTGTAAAACGCTAATTTGCAGACCAGAATGAGAAAATAAAAGCAGCAACAAACAAGAACACAGGAAGAAAGGAAAGTGTAAAAAATTGCATGAACCCTAAGATGCTGACAGTGCAAGACGACATTTTTAATGTGCAATGGATAAGGAAAGTTAGCTTTTTGGGGAGCTAAGTAAACCAAACGTGTATGTTACAAACCCATCCGAAGGATGTACACGTGGTCTCAAGTGCTATGATGGTGGCTATGTAAAAGAGACACGAAAGTTCATATTACTGCACTAAAGAGTATCAAACCATCAAAGGGAGTTTGCAGAATTATGTTGGGAGGTAGAGAAACATGTGAAACCAAGATTGCAGATATCAAGCAGCAACAGGAGTTATGTAGCATCTAAACAGGGCATACAAAGCCACTAAGGGGACTGTAAGGGTAAAACTAGTCCCAAGGAAGACAGATGCACAGCAAATGAGGTGACTGGAGGGCAAAATAATGCTGCAGCAATTTGAAGTAACAAGGCAGACGGGAATATGAGAGAGAGTGCCTTAAAAACACACGATTTCTAACCAAAACTTTCTCCGAAAGGTTACCCTTTGTATGTAAGAAATAAGTCACTGGCAGTGTACCAAATTAGCACAAGGACATCTATCTTCCACACTGTTATGCTCAACAGACATAATGTGATACAAATATTTGGCACAGTTTTGAAGACCAGCCTTTGGACAGGTTTTGGTTTATCATTGTAAGCCCTTTGAATGATCACCTACGCACACTAGACAAAAGAAACCAGATGACAACTTAGAACTACAACTCTGAGAATCAGATGCTTCTATCAACTCAGAAGTTGTTTTTCCAACACTACAGGCAAAAAAAAAAATCATAGCATACAGGTTACTATCAGACTGCACTCTGTACTTTAGGATTCCCTAAAATGGTAGGGCAACAGGACTAGAATTAAACCAGAAAGAAAACACTGCACAAAATGTAGCTCTTTAGATTTTCATCAACTGTAAAAACAGTTTGATATCAACTCTGCCTTTTTCTTTTTTTCCTAAAAATAAATAAATAAATATTTTAACAATTTTTTTAGGTACCATCCTCAAAAAGAAACCACAAGTAAGGAGATGACTGAAGAAATCTGAAGATGAACACTAAAAAATCTAAAACCCTAAAGAAAACAACCTTTAGAGAAGTATATTAAAATGCTTAAAAATAAGACATGCTTTTAAGAAGAGGCAAGTGTGACACTTTGAAATTTAAAAACGTAACATCACTTGTACAAAGCCCATCACAAAATACTCCTATGTGCCCACATACTTATTCCTCAGACTTCAGTTCCTGCTGTGGCTTCATTTTAACATACTGAAATATGGGGGGGAGGGACAATAATCATCCTCATGTTGGGAGTTATCATTTAGAGTAATTTCTACATTTTGATACAAAAAGTTGTTCAAATCATTACATTGACAAATACTAAATACCTCATAAAAAGTTTCAGAGGAAAAGAAGTTATGAACATCAGCATATCAAGTAAGATTAGGAACAATAAACTTCATTTAAGTAAAATTTATAAAAGTATTTATAAGTAAATTATATAAAAAATTTACTACAGAAACTTAGGAAACAGACAACCTGAAATTTATCAGCATGAGACAGAGGACTTAAAAGTTAAGATACAGAACACAACATTCTTAAGAAAGGTACTTGTACATCAAATCCATCCTTTTACAGCAACTCAGTATTTAGTCAAGTGAAACTGGAGCTTGAAATCAGTGCCCACATCAAAAAATCTATCAACAGTACCAAATTTACATCTAAAGACCAATGGTAACACAAAGGAGAAGATAATAATGCTGACAAACATCCTGACAGAAACTGGGTGGGGTTGGGGGGGCGGGGCACCAAACCCAACAGGCAAAAAGAGGTTAAAATTTTTCAGTGATACTCAAATGAGCAGATTACTAGCTCAACCTGCTCAGTTTTCTGAATAAAGCAAAGAGCCAGAAAGTACCTTTTGGGAAAGTATTCAGGGGTATTAAAAGAGAGAAATTTATTTGGTATTCTGCCTAACTGTCGTAATAGTGAGAAATACAGCAACATCATCTGGAAAAAGCTGTACCTCTGCACGACAGAAAGACAGCTAAATTTTGTACATAGATACGCAGGATAAAAGTAGAATTTTAGAAAGAGCCATTTTCAGTATTTAAGCCTGAAAAAAGTCAAAAACTTCCCAAATACCTTTAACTAGCTTAGTACTTTCAAAAGCTGTCAACTGTTGAACCCATGAGGAATGTTTTGAGGGAAAATATTCTTTCTTAATAATTTTCCTATTGTCTGTATACTAAACACTGTATATCACTACACAATTACAAGTAATCAGTGCTAACCCCTGTTTTTATGCAGATGCATCAAGCATCAGGTGTCCTCTCACCTAAGAACATTCAGATTTGGTAGTTGAATGTAACAGAAAGCAAGCAAGAGGTCCAATTCATTCACAAAACAAAAATATAAACAGATATAAAGAAAGGAAAATATTTTAGCCTAGATGGTTGCCAGTAGAGAATTACTCCCTTAGCTTCTATTCTGACAGTAATCACCTTCCCAGTATACCATTTTCCGTGTTTTGCTTAAATAGTTTTGATTCCAAGAGCAGCAGAGTTTTTAGAGTGCTTAGGTCAGTATAAAGTTTACTAACTCACTGTGAGACTACTCACATCTTTCATATTAGATGGCTAAAATTATTGCTGAAACACAGCAGTTAACAACAGTTCTTTCTTCTAATAAATAGGAAATGACTTCCAGAAAAGCATTTTTCTTTTAATGTCTAAAAATTTCATTTTGTTTTCATAAGATCATGAAAGATCTTATGAAAGATACATTCACAGAAGAAATCTATAATGTTGTAACTGTAATACCAATATATGTATATATATACTGTCGCATAATAATATCAAATTTTGGTGAGGTTTTTTTTTATTAGGTAAATTAAATAAAACAAGGTGTTGGATGCAACTATTAACTTATTAACTAGTGAAATTAACACTAATAGCAATTTTTGTTTCATAAGTATCTCAAAAAACCCCCAAACAATTTAAAAAAATTCCAAAATTCCAATACACACAAAAAATTCCCTACAGAGACAAGGATACAGGTCTTGCTCTAATAAATCGGAAGAACCCAAAACATTTTGTACTCAGAAAGAACACTTAAAAATACTACTGTGTGCAGAACACTTATGTCAAATTTTTCGACCAAATCTTCCATTTCTTTCTGTGTAACTACCTTATCTTTGATTTTGTCAGCCCTGGTGTCCAAAAGCTGAACTTTGCTTTGCTCTTGGTTGTACTTGCATCCTCCTGCTCCTGAGGTTACAGTTTTCACTGGTCCTGCCGATGTTGCAACGCTAGTGGAGAGCACCGATGTGCTGAGAGCTGAGACTGCAGTGGAACTATTGCCATTCAGTGATCCATTCACACCTAAAAAACGACAGATTTACAAAGTGACATTTAAAATAAATCTGAAGTAACAGACACTTTCTTCAAGATGCCCCAGTCACACTAACATTCCATAGACACGTAACAAGATACTAGACTACTTACAGGTTACTTGCCACATATAATAAAATTTGTCATCAAAGGGTCACTCTGATTTGGAGTTATTTTAGTTTTAATGTACAGAGCACCTATGATTTAAAGGTCAAACACATACTTAGTATGCATCATTCTTACCTAATAGAACTATTCGTTATAGAACTGTTTAGAAATGGGAAGAATAACAAAAGTAAAGTTCGAATTCCACATCTTTCTGCATATGCAGAAGTTCAATATGATTATTTCCAAACAACTTCAGCCATTACCTTTGTCTGCATTGCTCCGACTACTTTTTCCTGTAGCTCTTGAGTGGAATGAAGCAGAATCATGATTCTGTGCAGGAGGAGCAAACAGTGTGGGAATTCCCAAGAGTGGTGGGAAAAAAGCTGCCCCAGGACGAGAGTGCGTGTCTGCCGTTCGCCACCATTCTGAAGCGCAAAGGAAATAAAAACAAACTTCAGTTGTTCTAATATTATATTTAAGTATTTTGGTAAGCATATTGATGTGTATAATCCAGAAGCAAGAACAAAACATTTAGGAACTTCTCCATGACACACTTAGACTGCACCAACTCCAGTCTTAAGTCATTAAAGCCATTCTGATAAAGACTGCAATGCAGTTTTATTTAAATGCATTCTGAAAATAAAGATTTAATAGAAAGCATTGTGATGCTGATCACCCCAGAATGAAACTGCTAGTCTTAAAAACCGAATCAGTATTCACAGATCACCCTTTGACATTTATTATTATCTCAGCAGTCTTCCTAGGTCAGAACCATGAAGTAACACAATAGCTTTCAGTCACCTCCACAATCTCAGTCTTGGAATACTCCAAGGCCTCCACCACAAAATCACATCTGAATCTGTTCCCCATGAAAAGACCTATTAAATAGAGGAATTGCTAGTTACCCAATGGTAACACTACAGCCACTGCAAGAGGTTTCTATCCTTGAGTTTGACACTGCATCAAAAAAAAAAGCAGTCTCTATTGTTTTTCCTGTAACAACCCTATTCAAATGTCCTAGTTTCAACTGGTGACCCTGTTTCCAACTTCAGTATGAGTAATGCCATCTCTCAGACTGGAGGCTGACAGACAAGACTAAAGATGAGACATGATGAAGAGGTGTCCTGGTTCCAGCCAGGACAAGGTTAATTTTTGCAGTAGCAGCATGGCCAGGACCCAGAGGTTATTCAAACAAATTTCACATCAATGGCAGGGGAAAGGGACTCTTCCAGGGACAAGGGCTCTCTTCCCAGATGTTGGTAGTGGTCAGGAANTGCCTCCAATCCTCCTCTCCAGCCCTCTGTGAAGGCGAGGGTAGTGGTGAGGGGTAGGGGAGAAGTGAGTGGCAATGTGGTCTCAGTGGGGGCACTAAATTGAGTACCATTCCTGAACCATGACAAGAGGGGAAAAAGAAACGACACAGCTAGATGAACCAGACTGTAATAATTATAGGTAAAATGTACACATAGCTGGAGTTGTGCTTATCTTAAACAATGAGATTGAATCTAATGCAGAAAGGAAAATATGTGAAAAGGAAAATGAACAAGGCAAGTGACCGGAAAAAAGTAAGTAGAGAAGTTATTTGAGCCACTGGAAGCCACTTCCAGTACACACATGGAAGGCTGGGGAAGGGCAGCACAGAAGAGAGCAGGCACAGTACAGCAAGCCAGCATGTATTCATACAGTAGGACAAGGTAAGAATTTATAATAGTAAAGATGAGAGTCAGAAATCAAAGGACCAGAAATTCTGTAAATCTGGTAGAGGAAATCCCATAGGCATTTCAGAGCTAAGCTTCAACTTTAGAGATAGGCTGAACACAAGGATGGGAAACAAATCACTAAGTTCTGAGACTGTAAAAGCATACATAACCAGAAGAACAATGTAGTCCCTAATGGAGAGAAAAAGCAGGAAAAGGCTGACATTAAAGAACACTAAATTCATTTGTGCCATGTGTTAATATAAAGAGCACCACATCAAAAAAGCATGAGAAAGACGGAGCATTCCCTGTTTTCCAGGAGACTCACGTTATCAGCAAAGGCCTCTGTGCACTGACCAGGCTTCTGGGGGACTTCTACGCAGCGATCATTAATTTGTTTGCTAATCCTACTTCTCCCTCTACAGGTTTTAAACATTATTACTGTGTCTGTGTATATAAGGAATAATTCTGGAACGAGCTCTTGACTGCAGTAACTCATCCTACTAGGTGTTAGGAACACAAGGGCATTCACTAGGATTTTTCATTTATTAGCAACTACAGGCAACATAATGGGAATATTACATACACAGCGCAGGGAAATTCCTCTTACCGATTTCAGAATTCTGGTTCAGGTGCCTTTTTTCCTTCCTCCAAGACAAGAAGGGATTTGCACATCACTGATGCCAACTATTGCAGGTGATGTGCAGAGTAATTCTCTAAACTTCTGATATGCATTTAAAAGCGTCGTGTTCCAGGTTTTACATTTGCTGAACTTAGCTCAAATGTCTTTAACATCACTTTGTAAATTATCACAAAAAAGACCCAAAGAACAATCATAACCAACTCAAACCCAATTTGTGTATCTTCTTCCACAATGCTTCTCTCTCACAGACCACAGTGGTGATTCTTAATGATGCTGATGAGCAACATTGCATTGGCAAGGTTTCATAATACTTTGAAGACCTTCTGAGTTGAAAGAACCTTTGAGATTGTTCATAAACTTTCTTCACCACAGAGAAAGAGTAGGTAACTGGACTGTTGCGGCCCTTACAGTAGCCCTGACTTTACAACCATATTATAAAGGATACCCTAAGGAGAGAGAGCTCAAGGGCAAATTGTCCTTGTGCGTGCTAATTAAGAAAAACAGCGTAGAGAAGCTGCATGTTATGCCTAAGAAACCAAAACTACAGGCATTGAGGCACCAAGCTGCTTCGATAACGAAATGTTATGGAATTCCATTCCTACTCCCCGCGCTAGAAATAACCTACCAATTATTAATCGTGTACTAATTGATTCTCATGTGCTAGCCAATCTCTGTCTTTGTTACAAAGCTCCTATGCTTGGCAAAAGTGTATAAAAACTAAGCTAAAGTCATTAAAGATGGTCTTCGCTTTCCTTTCTGAAAAATCTGTGTTCTGTGTGTATCTTCTCGGCGGGAAGACCGCGACACTGGACATTATATTACACAGTATTATGGCCTTAAAAAAAGGCATACTAAGTGCATTATCTAAGCCATTACCTAATATATCTAGAAAAGAGAAGCCATCCACTTTTAAATATGCATTTAAACACTTGGAAGAAACAAAACACAGATAAATTGGTAGAAGTCTTGTAATAATAAACTGAACTGTAATGACATTTCCCCATTTTCTTATCTGAGGAAAATACTAGCAGTCTGCTCAGCAATTAATTCTAGTATTTCCTTAATTTTCCTATTTTAGTGTTTGCTCTTCAAGTTAGTAACTTACCTTAAACATACTCCGCATAGCTAAATTTCATATTAAATCTTGCTCCTTAACATTCTTGGCTTACTTTGAAATAGGTTAAATATTTCTGAGCACCGTTTTTGAAATTCTATGAACCACTGCACAGATAAATGATTGAAAGCATTATTCCAAAGGGCAACATACATTTCAACAATGCTGGTCTCTTAGTAATAAAGAATGATAACTATGAGCACCTTTGTTAATATTAATGAACTTCATAGTGCAATACAAGCTTTTCAGAGCTAGAAAGGAATAAATACTTAAATAATACTTTAAAACACAAAGCATCAATATGCCAACCAGCAGAAATATAAACATAACATGGTATTTAAGGGCATTCCACCTTACACACCAAATCTGAGAACTGCTTGGGGTGACAGAAATTACAATGTATTTTCCTCCTTTCTCTGTTGTCCTTTAATCATTACAGTGGTAGCAAAGTTTGCCCTCTACATGCCTCCCAACACCAGTAGGTCTTCTTAATTTCTTGTAAGCGTGACTCCAAACTACTTATATGCGTGATTTCTTAGTACTGGTGTCTCAGTACAAAAAGCCGGAAAGCATGGAAATGGCTGGAAATTGTTTATAAATACGGAACTAACATCACCCACTCCTATCACTGGTTTGAAAAACGAAAATCCTCATACGAATAGAGAAACATCAAAAATATCTTTTCTTTTAAATGAAAAGTACTGCCTAGTACTGCATCCAAGCACTTGAAAAAAGGCATTTTAATAACTCTGAACATGCTCTGAACATGGACGCCTTCTTTAACTTCCCTTCATAAATCATCAGTTTAAAAAAGCTAGACTTAAAATAACTTTCTTTAAAAAAAGAAAAAAGAAATTTTAAAAAGGAATTGTCAAAAAGGATTTTCTTTAAAAAAATTCAAATCTTAAAAAGAGATTGCTGAGAAAACCGATACATAATTGAGGCGCAAACACATGATTAAATCTGAGGAGTAAGAATATAATGAACATACACAGAGCACAGACCTACTAAGCTGTATTTTAAAAAGTATCAACCACATAATAACTCTGAATTAGGCTTCCTTTAAAGCAAGAACTACGAGATTCTTGATGGTCTTTGAAACAAAATTATTTAGGTTCTCAATTACAACCGTTCCCTTTAATATCCAAAATCAATGCACTTGAAACTGTCTCTCCTACAATGTTGTTTCTACTAAGTTCAGTCCTTAAAAATAAAGGTAAAATTCCTTATCGAAACAATACTCAAAATTATTCACTCATTTTTGTAATCCCTGTAAGACACTGGAGGAAACAGAATTTTGAAACATAAAACACGAAAGTACTCAAGTTTATGCTTAACAAAATATCCTCCTTCCCCTTTTTTCCTCCTTATTTTTGCTTTTATATTCTTCAATAAACTTGAAAAATAGAGATGGTGGGTTTTTAGGGTTTGGGGGGGGGGGTTGGGGTTTTTTTGTTTTTTTTTAGTTCTACTTCTGGCTTATTATCACACTCTTGTCTTTAAAAAACAGTTTAGCTAATGCCTGGACTAGTTTGTACTGCGCAGTCCAAACACTGAGAAAGAAATCAGGTAATAATTTGAAGCAGGAAATCTAAACAAAGCTGGTACCATGTTTAAAGAATGAGCTTAAAGACTCATCTTAATGATATGTATAAAAAGAGATTAAAGCTAAGATATAATGAAAACCTTAACACTGATTTCCAAAACTTGAGAAACTGATCTAAATTGTATAACACCATGGGCACTCTGTTAGTATGAGATAACATCAAAACAACACAACCCTGTTGTTCATCTTAGAACAGTTTCACACACTAGTATTATTGCCCTTCATAAAGACAAAACACTGAATTATGGTTTTGTTTAGAGAATAAGCTATTGATTTATATTCTTCCAAAGATGCTAACATTCTCATGAGGGTGAATGTAAACCTCTTTCCAGACGCAATTTACTTTTTCAATGTCTCTTCTTATTTTCAGCAATGGGTGAATAAGAATAAAGCAAAGAAAATATCTGTTTACCTGATTAGAATGCTTTAATTATTCAGGAACTAGTGCCATATTAACCAATTAAACCAACAGTACGTGATATATTCCATAATGATTTCAAAGGAGTGCTTTGTCTTTTTGACCTGGGAATATGCCAAAATAATCTACTTGTAGTTTAATCTCCCTGGTAAAGCATAAAGACTCCCAGTCCTAACTCACCATGTACCATGGGTACCTGACAGAGTACGCAATCAAGTTTATTGTGAAGACTACTTAATAGACTATTGATTGCTGCAAAGAAAATAAAGAGATTAATTGGAATAAAAAGAACCTCTCTAATCTCATGCCTGCATTAAGATGCATTACCTTCTCTTAATAACTGCTCATTCTTAAAAAATTATTTTATTAGATACTAGGAAAATGAATTTTTTATTTTGAAGATTATTCAATTATCTGTTTGACAGACATTGCTGGGTTTTTTTTAAATATGGCAGGAGTGAGGAACACCTCAATTTAGAACTGGCTAGTATACTAGTCTATCGTGGCTATATTAATATCGTGGCTACAGAATATCTTGTAAATTCAGGATATGCCATAGGTCATTCAAGGGAAAACAGTCTTCAGCTGGCTGGCAGCATTAACACTTCCGTGGAATTTCTCTAGGACAGCATACACCTTTTCAGAGTGGATACAACAGTAACCACAGTGCACTGTTGTCAGCAGAGAAACAGGCATGAATAAAACTGATGGGACAGTACTGATAGTAAACTACATTCCAGCTTTGTTTTGGGAAGACAAGGTGTCCCTGAAAAAATATGTATGCTCTTTAACATCAGATGCCACCAGGCAAATGATCCAAAAAAATGAATAATGGTAATTACTATCAGTCTTTTTAACTATTAGCTATCAGACAGAAATGGAACTTTAACTAAAATGTGAGAACAGAGTTTTTAAAAGGCCTTTAGTAAAGAACTACCTGTGTTTTCTAATGAAGAAAACCAAGAATTTAGTATCTTTATTACATTTTTCATCTGCTTCAGTCTTACTGAATTTTGGCATTCCAAGTATATATCCTATAAACGTACAGAACATTAACAGGAGATACAGAATTACATGATTTAAGATGTATGCAGCAAAAGCAGCAAGAAGAGGTAAACGAGTCACAGAAATCCTCAGGTTAGGACTGTACATTCAGACCCATACAGAAATTAACTCCTGCTACATTCTGGGAATCACCGCAGAAAACCATTTCAAGTGGCATGGGCTAACGAATATAGACAAACTATTCTTTGGGAGATGAATTTTTAGTGGGGTACTGAAAAATGAAACACTTTGTTATTTACTCCGGAAGAGTTTTAGTTTAGAATTTTCTGGCTGATTTTAGAGAAATTATAATAAATAGTTGACACATAACTCTGCAGACATCATGGTTTCAGCTTCTTGGAGCAGCTGCAAATGAACAAATGCAGGATGGAGTCAGGGACTTGGAATCTACCTCACTACAATTCTATCAGGGCTGTAGAGTTTGTCAGTTTGGAGAATATACTTCTGCTCACTCTGCCACGGGAAGAGTTTGTTCTGAAAACAGGGGATTACCATGAATTTAAGATGAAAAAACTTCCTATTTATCATATATATCATACAAGAATAGGGCTAACAGAAACAATGTTCTCCAGAAATAGATCTGTTTTCCAAAAGTTAAGTGAGAAATAGCAGGGAAGAGTTTACCATTTCTTGTTCTGTGGATGACGTATGCATCACTCAGCTGAAATAGAAGTTTCATCCACAAAACCTAGATTATTTAATGGAGGAGTCTTCCATGTGTATTTCCATGATTCAAGATATTTCACTCTAGTCAAGATGTGACATTGTGAAACTCATCTTTTCAGTTTCAAGACCCATTAGAAGAAAGTATTCCTCCAAATGTAAAACTGCAGTATGGGATGGGCTTAAATGCTGAGAACATGATGTATGTTCAAGAAGTTGATTATTACAACTTAATCTGAAAGTGGCACATAGTTTGCTAGATGAACCCTTTATCTGATCCTCACTTTCAAGGCAGCCTTGTAAACTGAATTTTTTTCCCCACATTTTGAATAGGCAATTTTAAATTCATTTCATTCCTTCAATAAGTAAGTACTATGTAAAATGTACTCACAGCAAATGAATGTCACTAAATTTAGGCAATCACAAAAAACCTCACATATTTTTCTCAGATGATTCTGTGCAACACTACATTTGACTTGTAATAATAATTACAAGTGCTGACAAATGCTAAAATTACACTGCAATATAGAATTGAGTCATTTTTACCACATGTGTTGATTGTGGAGCTCAGTGTCGCAGCTCCGGTGGAAAGGCCACCTTTCGATACTTCTGAAGCTACCGATGGTGTTGAAGATGCTGGAGTGGAAGCAGCTGCAGTAGAGGAGACTGATGATGACATCAACCGCTCTCCAGACTCCATATCTAAAAGAGAGAGAAGATAAATGTCTGTCTTCAATGGCAGCAAAAGAAATCACAAGTGACTGACTACAGGACTGTCTGTGCTGTCTGTGTCTCTGGATCTGCACTACATTCTTGAGAGGTTCCTATGAGACCTTCACATGAGAAGTACATCCCATTAACAGCACCCATCCATCAGAGAACTCAGCAGAGCTGCTGCACTACGGGAATTTGGTACCGCTGTTCAGAGTTACACCACATTTCAACTTGAACACCTCTACCACACCCTATGCTCAAAAGCTCCATTTCAGTTCAGGCTGGAGCCTTCAGCCCTTCCCAGAGCCAGCCCATCACTCTTGCAGCCCACCTGTGCCCCTGCCTCTTGACTACATCTCATGTTCTAGCTTCCCTCTAGGATAGCATTAGCTCCCAGCTTCTGCTACTTCTGATCAGACAACTGGATGGACACTGGGCCTGACAGATTCCACTGTTTTGTCTCACCCTGTGACCAGCACTGTTCAGATTGCGTGGGACTGTGCCACAGCTGGGAAAAGCCCAGCCTGCATAATCCCCAACTGCCATTTTATCCCTCCTTGCAGAGCAACCCTGCTCTTTGCTGCTCCCTGACAGACAACTTTGAAGAGCCTGTAGTGCATGCCAAAACATCCATATCTAGACTCTTAATTTAAGGAAAGACCCAGTAATTATGGTGAGATAGTATAAATACAAGAACTCCTGTAAGTTGCTAGAGGTTTGTTGTTGTTGTGTCCTGGTGAGCTTTTCATACAAAATAAGACATTTTTATCTGTGCCATGAATTGTCTACACCAAAAGTCACCAGACTAACTTTACTGAACAAGCAGGTGTATTTTAAGAAAAACAGACAGTAATATTACTACAAAAAACACAAGAAGAAGTGTTTGGACAATACTCT
>VZRF01000364.1:52580-71653 GCA_013396875.1 Vireo altiloquus | reverse complement strand
CAGAGCCGGTCCCGGTCCGTGTTTGGGGTCAGAGCCGGTCCCGGTCCGTGTTTGGGGTCAGAGCCGGTCCCGGTCCGTGTTTGGGGTCAGAGCCGGTCCCGGTCTGTGTTTGGGGTCAGAGCCGGTCCCGGTCTGTGTTGCTCTGCTCCTTGTCCCAGGGTACTGAGCCAGGACAGGGCAGACCCAAGCTCTGCGTGGATTTCGTGCATTTAAACAATTTCCTCTTTATTGCATCTCCAGCTCTGCCGAGAATGTGAGGGGAGGTTTGGGGAAACCTGCAGCTCCTCCCGCGGGGCAGCTCCAGTCTCTGCTCCCTGGGACAGGGACAGCACCCAGGGAAGGGCTGGAGCTGTGCCAGGGCAGGCTCAGGCTGAGATCTGGGAAAGGTTCTGCCCCAGAGGGTGCTGGCACTGCCCAGGGGATGGGAGAGGAGCTCCCTCACAGCACCTCAGGATCTTCACATTACAGGAAAGATGTTTAGCAAGGAGTAAAGAAGTTGGCAAGTGTGTGAGACAGGCTCAGGGAAGAATTTGATGCCTCCCAGTGTCTCTCCCAGCCTGCACTCAGCCAGGTGCCTGCAGGGCACCGTGGGGCTCAGGGGCTGAGTTGCCAGGTGTCCCAAGGGCTCACAGTTTGCTCCCCCACAGCTCCTGGTGGCAGAGGGATCCCCCTGGCATCGCCCAGCAGCTGTCACTGTCACTGTCCTCCCTTGGGCTGAGTTCTCCCCTTGGGCTGAGTGTGCCAGGTCTGTTCAGAGGCTTCTGGCACACATCTGGCAGGATGGGGGCAGTGCAGCTTCAGGAACTCCTGCCCCTTTCCACTCTGTCTTGTGGGGGCTTGGAAAGGATTATTTGCACTGTGTGCTCCCAGCTGGGATGTGGAGGGACACCTTAGTGAGATGCCTTGGTGCAGGACAGGGGGAGGGAAGGGGCAGGAGCTGCACAGGAGCTGCACAGGAGCTGCACAGGAGCTGCTGTGAGCCTCCAGTGGGCAGCTGTGCTCTCCTGGCAGAGCTGTAGGTACAGCTTGAAGGAGAAGGAACAGCCCAGTTCTGACAACGTCATGCTGAGATTATTAAAGTGAATTTCTTGAGGATCAGCGTGGGGTTGGTTTTTCAGTCAGAACTCCTTTGGTTTACAGATGGTTTATCAGTTTACGTAGGTGGGTGGAAGGGAGCTGGGCAATAAACCATGTGTCTGCTGTAGGAACTTGTGGCCAGTCCTGTTTCACTGCAGCTTGTGTGACCACTCTTGGGTCAGTATTTTATGGTACACCAGTGTATTAAGCAGATTCCATTTTGGTTTGTGAACTTCATTGATGATATTCACTTATTTTTGTAAAGTTTGATTTAACTAGATCGTGTGTTGAAAAGGTACCCAGAAATTCCTTAAAACTCAGTTCATTTTAAAAAGTTGTGCTGGATTAACTGCCTCTGACTCAGTGTCCTTTCTTCTCTTGGAAGGGCAGAGCTGTGACTTTTCCCATCTTTCTCTGGAGTCCTGCTGCCTACTGAGGGCTTTACCCAGGAGGGCTGCCAGGGCAGTATGAAATGTCCGTGCAGGAGCAGTGCCCAGTCAGTGTCTGTCATCTGCTTCCCCCTTTTCCAACGGGAACAAGGCTGGCTTTGGGTTTTCGGGCTGTCCCTGGGTGTGTGAAGTGCAGCTGCAGCCTCGTTAGAGGGCACTCTGCAATCACCCAGGGAGGAGCAGCCACATTCCCCAGCAGCTCCGGGGGAATCCTCCTGGAAGGTCCTTCCCCCCCGGGCAGAGGGTGGGGATGTGGGGCTGGATTGGTGCTGATGGTGCAAGGCGAGGCTGCCTGGCTGAGAGCTGATTCCACTTGTGCTCTATATGGGGCACAGCAACAATTTATCAGAGAATTCACTGCAGTTTTCCACATGCACATTAATGACCATGCTTTTCTCACGGCCTTTACCCCATAAACTGCCCTGATCCTAAATATATATCCATTTTGGAACTCTTTTCTTGCTTGCTATTGTCTTTTACAAAGTAAATCCTCAATAAAGAAATAAGTTGCTTCAGAAACTTAAGTTTTAAAGTTTTAAAACTTGTGTTTTAAGTTTTAAAACTTGTATTTCAGTACCAGCCCTTCCACCAGTTCTGTCTGTGCCTTTGACAAATCATTTGTTGTGTCTCCTTTCACTTTCCTCGTGTCAAAAAGAGGATAATGATTTTTACCTTGGGAGAACTGATCAATGTATAAAAATATGCTTTGAAATCTGAAGTGGTTTCGAATTTTTTGAAAATATAATTAAAATATTGAACAAAGCAGGAGTCACAAGTCAAAGTTAAGACCATGATTATTGTTCAACTGCTTTGGTGGTGTTTCTGTTCTGGCGAGATTACAGAGCCAGATCATTTGCGTTACTGGGTATTTCCAGATGTTTTTTGTTTTTTGTCCAAGGAACAGCATTCTTTATGTGCAGGAGTCAGTTTGTGTGTAAACACAAACATAATCTCACCTTTATCCAAACATACCTTGTTTTGCTTTTCAAACCAAACCTGATGGGAGCCAGGAGTGTTCTGAGCAATTAGCACTGACTCATCCCTGCTCATCCCTGCCCTGGGGAGGCCTGGTTTAGATTTAGGGAGCCATTCCTGCAGGGCACCAGCCTCAGCTTTAAGGTACTGATGCCCTAAATGGCTCCCTAGAAACAGAGACCAGACAGGAATAAAGGAATAAAGGAGGGATTGATTGGAAAGGCCTTCAGAAGTCACACTCTGGGCACCAGAGGCTCCTGCCTCAGTGCATCCCAACATGGACAATGCCAGCTCCCGAGTTCTTCCCACTTTGATATCAGCATCAATTGCCCAAGCAGAAGCCAGGCAAGGATGGAATTTGCCCAAGCTTGCCCCCCTCTCCCCAAGATGAAGGTTTGCAGTTGTTGGGCCCAGGAGGGTCTGGGTGTCCTTGGAGAGCGAGCTGGAGAGGCTTTGTTATGTCAGTGTGAGCATGAGAGAACAGCACTGAACGAGCTCCAGGGACCTGCAGAGTTACACTGGGCACTGCAGGGCTGGGAACAGAGAAAAGTTAAACCCTAAGGCATCAGTGGGGGCTGGAGCCAAACCCTGCAGGGCACCAGCCTCAGCTTGAAGGTATGGGAGCTTTTTGGCATCGATTGCCTGGGTTGTCTGGAGTGGAAGCAAAGCAGAGCTGTTCCTGCTCAGGGGTTCTCCAGCATCCTGCTGTGGGAGAGAGCAGGAGCTCAGCTGAGCCACGTGAGTGGCTGCAGCCTGTGGGGAGATCCTGCAGCCTGTGGGGCAGCTGATGGCACAGGGTGAAAGCCCAGCAGGCAGGTCTGGGCTGGGGATCCTGGCAGAGCAGCCCTGGGACAGAGCTGGCACTGCACTTGAGCTGCCACTGCTCCCCTGGAGGGTGGCACAGCTGCGCTGGGCAGAGGGGATGGGCAGGGGACAGAGAGCAGCTCAGAGCTGATCTGGGGCTGACGTGTGGCCCCTGGATTCTTTCAGGGAGCTGGGAATACAGCAGCAAAGGCAGGTTGGGATGGCTTCCCAGTGACTGCATCAGCTGGAATTTCTGAGGAACCTTTTATTTGTGTGGCTGGCAGATGGATTTTAAGGTGGAGTGGAGCACATGGGCTCCTCTGGCACAGAGAAAAACAGTTGCTGAGCTTGAAGCATTTCATCTCTGGGACTGGGGATTGTGGTTTTTAATGGGTTTGAGGAGTGTTTCTTGTGATTTCTGTAAGTGACTTAAGGACTGACACCATGAATGACAGAGGCTTCAGCCAAAATCTTCACCCCCTTAGTGTTATCCTCCATCCCATATCCAGATCCCTCTTGTGTTTTACCACAGTTTGGGTGTTCTAAAACACGATGGTGATCCAGGGACATTGCAGAACATACTTCAGAGGAGCTCCAGCCTGCTTGCAGGAAACAGTTTCTTCCAGATTTGAGTAATACCTCCTAGAAGTTTTCTCACAGAATGTTTCTGTGGAACTGAAAGTTTCGTTTTGTGATGGTGCTGTTTTGGTTTTTGTCGTGGTTTGAAGACCAGCTGTGTTTGCCTGATGGCCAATGCCACCCTCATCACGAGGTGTTAAAGGGAATTGGTAGATGCTGTAGCTCTCAGATCAGCTCCAGGTACAAATGGGATTTTTTGAACAAACGTGACTGCAGTTCTTAGTCCCATCAATAGTCACAGCCCAGTGTTGCACTCAGGAAGTTCTGGTTTTTGCCTGGCAGCACAGGGGGGATCTGGAGGTGGTTCTGAGCAGGGTTTGGAGGCTGCTGGTGTGACTGGAGGTTCTGGAGCCCCTCCCTGCTGTTCCCCAGACTGACCTTCTGACAGGGCAGGTTCTTGTGCTGGGCTGGGACAAACTGTGTGTGACAGTGCAGAGTGTGTCCAGCTTAAACAAGAGTGAAAAATAGAGGTGAAGGGAACAAATACAACTGTACAGACACAGGAGAGGAGCATTGTGGGGAAAGCTTGAATTTTGGGCAGTTTTCTGCCTAATGTAATTGAGTAAGAACCACTTTTTCCTTTCTTTTTTTTTCCTCTTGTTTCTGTAGGAGCCCACTGGTGCTGTTTGGCTGACTTGTCATAGGTGTAAGCACCAAAAAGTAACTATTTTTAAGTAAATCAAACATAAAACATTGGGTATGTGCTTAAAACTCAACAGAAAACGAACAAACAAAAAAGAACAAAAATGAAGAAAGTCTTTTGTGTACAATGTCCAGAGCAACTTTAAAATACTCTTGTTCCATGCCTAAATAAATGGTTGTTTCAGCCAAAGAGAAATCTTTCCTCATGATTTATTACACTAATCTGGATATAAGGCCTCTGAGCAGGATTGTCAGTTTATTAGAACAGCTTTCTTTCTCCTTTCAGATTTAATCCACATGTTGTTGTATCAACAGAGCCTTTGTCTCTGCTCGGTTATGAGTTATCCTTTTTTAATAATAATAAAAAAAAGTGAAAACACATGGTTTGTAACAGCCTTATTCCAAAGAAACAAAGGATGACATAGGGAGGGGTGATCAGCAAATGGTGACTCTGATTTGTAACTTCAAAGTGCTGGTGCTTATAAAAGGGTGAGAAATGGCCTTTCCCCTGTGCCTGGGGCCGTGGAAGGCACGAGGAGGCAGCATTATCTTCAGCCAGCATTTCCCAGGTTTTTTCCCCAGCTTGTGCAGGATGCTCTTTTTAGTTAACTCTAATTTCCTTCCTGTTTTTTTAAAGGGGAACTTATCTAGGTGTGTGTAATTCACATTTCTTTCCTTCCTGCCTTCCTCCCCTGCGGAGAAGAAGTTCTTTCTTGGACCCCTTCTGTTTTCTAAGTGGAGAGGGATTGCTCTCAGGAAACTCCTGAGTTTGGTATTATTCCTATGCTTAGTTTTGTGAGAAAACATTTATTTTGAGTACAAATGCTTCCTAGATCCCTGCCCGAGGGTTCAGAAGTGTGTGTGAGAGCTGCTCAGTGAAGCTCCATCACTTGATGGTGAGCATTACTCTGCCCTCTCACCCTCCTGACTCCTGCAGCATCAGCAATTAGTGCTGAAGCACCTCCTGAACTGCCTGGGGGCTGAGTGTGCCCAGAGGCAGAGCAGTACTGATGGTTTTGGTGCCAGCCTGGGGGCTGAGTGTGCCCAGAGGCAGAGCAGTACTGATGGTTTTGGTGCCAGCCTGGTTTCGTCCAGCCTGTGCTGGACTCCTGGCAGTCACCACAGAGCCCTTTAATTCTCCTGAAGATGTCAGCACAGCAGCTCAAGTGTCAACAGAATCACTTGCAGTGCTGTGATTTTAAAAGAGGCTGCTAATAACGAGTCTTAAAACAAAAGGAATTGGTCTGGCATTTAAAAAATGTGGCATGAACCTATTCTACTTCTTGAAAGTATAGAAGAGAGTAAGAAAAGATCCACCTTAAAGATTAAATAGTGAAAGGGAAAAGAAGGTTGTGTCCTTGCTGCCAGAAGCAGATGCAGGGACACTGGAGCTCTGGGGAAGGAGAGCTCTTGCTCTGTCAGACAGATCCCTTGGTCCATCCTGAGTCACAGAATTCCAGATGAGTTTGGCTTGGAAGGGACCTTAAATCCCATCCAGTGCCACCCCTGCCATGGCAGGGACACCTCCCACTGTGCCAGGCTGCTCCCAACCCCAATGTCCAGCCTGGCCTTGGGCACTGCCAGGGATCCAGGGGCAGCCACAGCTGCTCTGGGCACCCTGTGCCAGGGCCTCCCAGGGAACAATTTCTTCCTAATCTCTAATTTAATCCCTCCCTCTGGCAGTGGGAAGGCATTCCCTTTGTCCTGTCACTACCTGCCTGTATAAAAACTCCAGGCAGTGTTGGCAGAGGCTGGCAGTGCTGGCAGTGCCAGGCAGCGCTGGCAGAGCTGTGCCAAAGCAGCAGGCTGTTCTGTATGAGGCAGCCGAGAGCTGATCACCCCCTGGCTGTACCTGGAGTGTTCCCTGCACAAGGAGGAAGCTCCTCCTTGTGCCATGCAGCCCCGGGGGGTTGTGTTTGTTTTTGTGCTCGATGGCCTTGTGCCACTGCTGCCTTTTCCTCCCGGGCTGAGCACACCTCTCCAGTGGCAGATAAAGCACAGATCTGGGCAGGACTGGACTTTCTGAGCTCTCTCAGTCTCCTGTGCTGCAGTCTGTGTTTGCCAGCTGCAGTTCTCCATGCCCTGGTCCCGCTGGGCAGTCAGATTAGCTTTGTTTCCATTGCAGTGTCACTGTTCCTCATGGCAGCTGGCCCTGCTGCCTCTCAGAGCAGCTTAGAATGGAATTGTTCCCAGAGCAGTGGTAAATGAAGAGAGGATTTGGCTTGCGTGAAAAATTCCTTTATAGGTGGATTTTGCAGGGCACTGTACTTGTTGTGCTTTCATCCAAAATATCTCTGGGCAACCTCATCCCATTCCGAAGCTGGCCAGGCTTTGAGCAGCTGATTGCATTGGAAAACTCCAGAGGTCCCTCCCAAATTAACTGACTCTGATTCTCTTGTAGAGTTCTGGCAAAGATGCTTCTTTTGGCTTCATTTCCATCTCCCTTCATGCTCAACAGCTTTCATCATGTTCCCATCATAAGCAGTTCTTTAAACTGATGTGATGTGTAAACATCAGGAGCAGTTTCTAAACTGTAACATGAGTTTGCTTCCCTCATAGTTCAGGCTTCTTTATGCTGCCATATTCAGATGATATGAAAAATCAATTTTCCTTTATTACTATGTATTAAGAGCTAACAGCTTTCTTTTTTGTCCTCAGACAGAAACGTTTTACCTTTGGGCAACAAATAGAATAATTCTGTAAAAGTTAATGAGTCTTGTTCTCAAATCAGCTTTGGTTCTGTGCACTCTCTGTTGGAAAGATCCTCTTTTTCTGGATATTGGTAACTATTATCCAAACACTTTAGCTCATACTTTACTCTGTACAGCATTTTGCTTAAAATCGAAGCAGTCGTTTAAGTTCTTTGCCTGGTAATGGACCTAATAATGTGTGTTACTGCAGCAGAGCTGTGCTCTGGACAAGGCCCTGCTGACAGTTTGCTGGCTCGCCTGGATTTACAGTTTTATTCTGAGGGCAGACCAGGATGGCGAGGCAATTAAATGGAGTTCCATATACCAAAAGTATAATTTATCACATGTGTCCTCAAAACTGAAGCTGCCTGATCTCGGAGTTGCTGCCTGCTGTGTGCTCAGACCTTAACCTCTGTGTTTAGATTGCCAATGTGGTGCCAATTAGTGGGGCTGGGATGTGGACACTGAGGAATATAACTCACTTCACATGGCTGCCAAACAACTAGCAGATGTTGAGCTAATGGGTCTTGGCTACTACCAGCCTGACTTGGATTTCAACCCAGAGGTGAAAGAATTTATTTCTCTCTCATTACCAATTCCCTTGTCTCGAGCATGGGGAATTCCTTCAGCTTGCTCTGGGAGATGATGTAAAACATTTCCCCTCTCCCTCAAACCTGTTCCCAGGGTGTCCTGTACATTGCTTTATTTTGATGTTAATTTGCCACCTCTGGTATGTGTTATCCTATAGGGGAGGCTTGATGGTCCATGGGAAATGAGGGTGTGAGCTCAACCTCACTGGAATCCTGAAGAGGAGAGCTCTGTGTGCGTGGGGTGGCTCAGGCACTGTCCCTGCAGCCACGCTCAGAGCTGGGATGGAAAGCCTCTCCCAGGATTCCTGCTATTCCTGGAGCAACAGAGGCTGTAGAAAGTGGTGGGGTCTGGCTTGCTGGGATCTTGCCTTTCTTCGTTCTCATGACTGGATATTGTACTCTCAAACCCTGGAAAATGTGTAACTGCAGGCCCAGAGTTCTCCTTCTGGTGCTGAGTCAGTGCTGGAGAATGGCCTGGCAGGTTCTGTGGCTTCTCTGGTGTGATTTAGAGGAGCAGGCAGCAGTTCTTACTCAGGTCAGCCTGGAGGAGGCTGAGGGGAGACTCACTGCAGTTACAGCTTCCTGCTGAGGGGAGGAAGAGGAGCAGCTCCAGTCTCTGCTCCCTGGGACAGGGACAGCACCCAGGGCAGGCTCAGGCTGAGATCAGGGAAAGGTTCTTCCCCCAGAGGTGCTGGCACTGCCCAGGCTCCCCAGGGAATGGGCACGGCCCCGAGGCTGCCAGAGCTCCAGGAGCGTTTGGGCAGCGCTGCCAGGGATGCCCAGGGTGGGGTTGTTGGGGGGTCTGGGCAGGGCCAGGGGTGGGATTGATGATCCTGGTGGGTCCCATCCAGCTCAGGAGGTTCTGTAGATCTTTGTCACCTCAGCAGCTTCAGGAACAGAGGCAGGGAATTGAGGGGCTCAGCTGAAGGAGCAGAAGCACTGAATGCTGACTGTACCTAAATCCCATTTACAGCTCTCTGTACTCTGATGTGTTTGATCAGTGTGTGCAGCATTAGGGTTGATGCTTTTTGTTCTCTCTCCAGTAACTTTGTCTTTTGTTCTGTGAGGGTTTAGCCTTTGACATAAAGATGCCATCTGTACCAATCTGTACCAATCTGTCCAGCATTCAGGTCTGCAGCAATTTTTTTACCTTGCTCGTTTCCCAGTGCAGTTAAAGGCAGTGTTATTCTCATAACAGGTGTTTAAAAAACAAAATCATACTTAATGAGAAGTTTTCAGTTATGGCTTATTTTCTTACTGGCATGCTGGTTTGAGGTGTCAAACATGATCAGCATCAACAGGAAGAGTTGAGTGAGGGTTAAATAACTGTCACAGTTATTTTTCAGTGAGCAATGAAAATAAACTGCTTGCAAGGCCCTGTCATTTCTTGCTTTTCTTTGAGGTTCTAAAGAAAATATTTCATTTGGTGATGTATTTCATTCTGAAATTCCAAAGAGAGCAATTATTTTTAATTCCTTGGTATGAGCAGAACTGGCTCTGTCCTGTGGATTCATCTTTCTGGATGTTTATGTATTTATTAAGGACAACAAAATACAAGCAATGCAAGCAATTATTCTGTACTTACTTGATGAATAATAGCTAAATGCTAATTACCTTTCTTGAAGCATAATTAACTTTCACATTTTCTGTAGAACAAACAGAGAAGACTCAGCATGATAAACCAAGCAATAAGCTGGAATACCTGCTTTTCGAGATAGGAAAAGTATGGAATTATAAGGACTATGGAGCTTTAAAACAGGAAAAACAATGGGAGAAAACTGGAACCCCAGTCCAAGAATGACATTCCTGGGAAACATCTGGTGAAAGAATCTAGAGAGAGGAAGATAATTTTGACTTTCTTCTGGGAATTGTGCAGAACTTGGTGCAGAATTGCACTGCCAGTGAACACAAGTGCACTTAGAGATCCTGCAGAAGTAACCCAAGCCAAAAACTTCAGTGAAGTGAAATCCCTTGATTTGCAAAGGGAAAATGTATCAGAATGATGCAGCACGTTAAAAAGAAACTGAAAGGAGCAGTGACAAGGGTGAAACCTTTGTAGGGAGCTGAAGCTGATATAAAGGCTCTGTGCTGCAGAGGAAATGCCTCGATCAGTTGCTCTGAGAGAGAGAAGTTGTGGTGTGAAGCAGCAGGGAAGGAAGGCTGGAGAGGCAGGGGCATCCTTCCAAAAGCTGAGGTCATGATCAAGTGAGGACGATAGAAAAGAATAAACACTTTCAAAGGCTTTCAGAAAGTGTAAAAAGTAACAGTTCTTTTCCAAATATGTTGGGAATAAGAGACTTGTCTAAAAGCTTGAAAAAACCCATGGAGACCAGGGTGTGAAAAATCAGGAGGTGGAGCAGAAAGAAACATTGAGTTTCTGAGGCACCTACATTGTGCTTGGTTTCCTGACCAGAACCCATCTCAAACCCAGCTATTAATTTAAGAATTTAAGAACACATTGAGCAATACCTGCCTGCAGAGACCAGGATGTGAGAGCCTAGGAAGGAGTCAGGAGAGGAACTGTTGAATAATTAACACTTGTATGCAGCCTTTCAATTCAAAGCAAACAGACTGGGCTGATATGATGCCAGCTTGCAAGGGAGTTCAGGGAGCTTGGGGAGCAGCAGGCAGAAATCTGGCTTTGTATTGTGCAGCATTGTCAAAAGAATAATATAGATTAGAATGAGTTGGCACTTGATTTTACATGGATGTGGAGGAGTCAGCGTGTCTTTTGTAAAAGGAAGTTGCACTTGAGGAATCTTCAAGGACAGACATCTGGATTTGGGTGTTCCATTGTGTGTGGTATCCTCGGATTTTCTGAGAGCTTCTCACATGGTCTTGTGTCACAGCATCTGAGAGCAGCTGCTTTCCTGGAGAAGAGAATGTTCTTTAGCAAACCAGTGACTGGTTAAAAGGTGAGAAAAGGTGTAGCAGTGATGGTTGTTACACCCCAGAGTGGTTGCCACGAGAATGACAGGGGAGTCTCAGGAGACCTGAAGAAAGCAATGGAAGGAGGAATAACAAAGTCTGAGGGAATTCAAAGCTTTGGCGTGATGAGATCTAAAGCTGCAGAAGTTCCCACCCTCAGGTCCTCTGTGGTTGGAAAACAAACCAGCAGGTTAAACTTTGTGTCAGTAAATGTGGAGAAACATGTGAGAAAGCTGTGGCTAAAGGAGGTACTGCCCCCCAGGAACACATTCGGGGCCAGTTTGCAGATGCAGAACATCTGGGCCTGAACAAAGGAGTGGGAGGAAAGATAAGCAGTTGTTCCCCGTTTCTCCTTAACTCCCTAAGCAAAAATAAGGACATCAAATGGAAGTTCAGGAGAAAGAAAAGGAAGCACTGCTTTGCACAGAACAATGTGGCACCTGGTGCAACCAGACTGTGGTGCTGAGGGTTTGCAGGGAGGTGCTTGGATCCATTCTTGGAAGCAAGGTCAGCAAAGTCCATCTTGTACCAGTACAGAAGCCCTGGCACGTGGAAATCTGAAACTGCAGGCTGCTGAGGAGTCAGGGAGGTGCTGGGGACACAGCTGCCAGTTCTGTCCCTCAGGCACTGTCTGAGACATGGCACTGGCCAGGTGAGGCTGAGATCTGCCTTGGGAAAGGCTCCTCTTCAGTGCCTTATTCTCCTGAACTGCATTTTACTGTTTGTGTGCTTGCCTGTTTCCAGCTACTCCCTCCTCTCTCAGATGCTCCTCTTACCAAAAAAAAGAAAGAAGTTGTTTTTTATGAAAACACACTTTTTTTGTCTTTTCTTTTTTCCTGTAGCACATTGAGTTGTCATGTGTGTAACTTCAGTTTATTGTGTTTGTCTAGAGGCTGCTTGGACAGAAAATAGAGCTGCTGCTTAAGCATTTCCATATGTGTTCAGCCATATTGTTCAGCTATATTCTTCACCTAATGTAACTTGTAAAAATAAACATCTTTAGAGTGTTATTTTTATGTGCTGGTGAAGAGTTAATGGAACTAGAAAATGTTCCAGACCAGTGTCTGTCCCCACTGTGTTGTGAGGAGGCCATGTCATGTCCTGCTAGTTTTTAAGCAAGCTGCAGCTCCATGTCTAGGAATGTGAAGGCCAATTAGTTGATCCCTCCAGGAGACTTTGCTGAACACAATCCTCCAGACATCTGAACACAGCACAAGACTTAAACGTTCACAAGTTTCCCATTTATGAGGGGGTTGTTTGTTAAAAGCAGAGAGAAGGATCCAGCCCCTGCCAAGTACACGCTAGGCTTACACAGCCCCGCTGGCCTCAGACAGAATGTGTTGTCAATTTTGGTTTATTTAGGGCAGATTTGCAGAGCTGGTGTGTTGATATGACACGAGGGAGTGTGTGATAAGTCCCATCTGTGCGAGCTCCATTTCCTATAGGCTGCCCTGCACAGATGGCCTGCTCGAGGATGGTTTTAATTTCACACTTGGAGCTGAGAAAGCCAAGTTGGAGGAGATGTGCTGTGTGTTGATTTAGTCACTGGTAAACTCGACAGAGATAAAAGTGCTGGTGAAGGGGTAAGTGGCAGGAAGGAGTAGTCACCTCTGTCTCCTGACTCAGCCCGTGTCTCCCCACCTTTTCCCTTGGAGCAGGTAAAACTCTGCCTCTCCTTGTGATTCTGTCTGGGGAAGTGAACCACTGCAGGAGGGAGTTACTGGGAGTACTGTTGAGGAGGATGTTCGCTCCTTGTCTTCCATGTGAAAACATGCTTAGATGGGAATGCAGATTGTGCTGGGTCTCATTTTGTCTCCTTTCTAGTTCCCAGCTTTTCCATCACTGGTAGAAGTGAACAAAATAGGAACAGTGGGGTGAAGTGAGAAGAGCCCAGTACTGAGGCAAAGTCTGTGGCCTTTATGAAGAAATCAGTTCTAGAATCCTGCAGAGTGTGAGAAGAACCTTGGGATGCCCCAGGAGCCTGCTGGTCGCTCCTGGCTAAAGTTGGTCAACATCTCCTTGGTGTGTCCCTGCAAAGCACCAAAAGCAGGATGGAGACAAGGCTTTGCTTTTCCCTTGTTGCTCTCTACAGTGCCAGGAGCTTGTGGCTCAGGCTCTTCTCCCAGGTAGCAGGTGACAGGACAAGTGTAGTCCTGCATCTTTGGCATGCACTGCACGAGGGATGAGGGAGATCTGCTCAGCAGAACCTTGTCACAGCAATAGCTGTGGCTGCAACAGGAATTTAGGGCCCTCAAAGAAATTTTAAGTTTGACCTTCTAGCTGTTCTTCACTGAGCAGTTACAAATGAAGGTTTTTCTGGGGTTTTCAATTTGGCCTGATTTTCAGAGATTTTAATGAGAATGGCAAAGCCACATCCGGGGATGGAAAACATAGGTGTTGCAGGAATGGAGGAAATGCTTATGAAGGAATTTTCTCAAGCAATTCAGTCTGCAATTTCCATCAAGGAAATATCCACTGAGATCAAGTTTAGTAAAATTATGAGCAATTTCAGATCACAAGGGCATTACAGTCCCGCTGTTGGGGTTCTGTAAGCCTGGTTTATAATGATTTATGCCTTTTCTAGAATGGAAAATAGCTTGGAATCAACTAGTTATGTGTTTAGCCAACGTTCACATGTTTCAGTGTTGGTGTGCTCTGTGTGTGGTGTGGTGTTTCATGGGATTTTTTTAGTCTATTTGGGGTTCTGATTTAAATGCCAGCCCTGCCCTTGGTGTTCCAGTGTGGGAGAACTGCAGTGCTTGTGGGTCTGTGAGCGATGCCCTGACTCCTGCAGTGAGACCAGGCACTGTGCTTTGGGACGGAGGGAGTGACAAGTCCCTGGGAGGGAGTGAAGGTTGACATCTGCTGTGGCTCTGCAGGGCTGGGCAGCCCAGGATCTGTACAGCCAGCAGGGAGAAGTGTCCAGGGCACGAGTCTAAAAGGACATGAGTTTTACCCAGAAAGGAAGGATCTCACAGAAGTGTGGGTCCCTTGACAACAGGACTGCTGTAGATGTCTTAAACACAATAGGGGAGACAACAAGGCAACGTGCCCTGCCAAAAAAGGACCTGGCTAAAACCAAATCAGTGAATTCAAATGTTGCTATTTAATAAACAATGGGAAATTGCTTTCAGAACAAAGTCCTTGAGAGCACTTTCCCCATTTCCTGTCTCTTGTGGTGTTGGTTTCCATTCCCTGTGTTGTTGTTACAGCACTGTCAAGGAGCTGCTGAGGTTTAACCGTGGGCAAGCCAAACTCTGCCATCTGTGCAAGGAGATTTGCCAGAAGCCCCGAGGCAGAGTGGGGTGCAGAGCAAATATGCTTCATTTTTGCTTGCAGCTCCCTCTGTGCTGGCACCAAACCCCGCGGGGATGTGGCTGGATGGCAGGAGGTGGGCAGGATCTGGTGACTCTGCTGCCCTGGGATGGGCTGGGGGCTGTGGAACACAACAGGAGGCTGTGCTGAGCTGGTTCCAGTCCACTCCAGGACAAATCCTGCATTTCCTCCTAGCCAGCATCTTCCCGAAATGGTTCAGTAGCTGCATGTGCTGGATCTGTTTGAGGTGGGAGCGACACCCTGCCCTGGTCACCAGTGCATGTGTCAGTGTGGCAGAGCTGGACATGCCAGTTCTGGAAATGATGGCTGAAGTGCTCTGTGTTAGTGAACTGAGATCTGAAAGGAGATTTCTTGGGAGTTTTGGACCCATCCTTGCCGAAATAGTGGAATAAGCAGGTGTACACTGGTGCTCCTAAAGCTTAATTCATTCTTACTGGTCCTCTTAATGCCAAAAAGGAGCTGGCAGGTGCCCAAGTGCCATTGAACCATGTGTAGATGGAAACTCCATTTCATTCTCTGGAAGATGGATATCTTCTGCTTCCTGTTAGCTCATCCAGATTCTTCACATCACCAGGAAATATTTATGTCATTTATAAGCATTCATAAAATGCAGCTTTGGATTATGGAGCATTCATGAAAATTAAAAAAATATAAAGAAATATGAAGAATAAAAAAAATAAAGAGTAGTACAGAGGTCCTCTTTCATTGATCTGTGGCTGGCAGAAGTATTGCTTGTCTTCCTCAGAGCATCCCTCCTGCCTTCCAGAGCTCTAACAATGCAGCAACACCAAAGCTGCTCAATCACTCCATTACTAAATTTAATGATTGAGATATGGAGCAGGATAGAAATAAAGGGCATTTTTCAGATATCCACTTGTACTGCACAGAGCAAAAGGAATGGAAAACACAATTAATGCAGGATATCAAGTAAGTTTGAGCCTGACCTAATAGTGCCCCCAAACCTGTGTTTCTTTCAAATATTTCAAGCTTTAAAAGTGAATTTTGCAGATTGGTGTGAGGTGCTTTGCTGAAGCCTTAAGGAGCATGTTGGAATCAGTGGGGCATGGAAATGACATAAAGGATTTGTTTGACTTTCCTTTGCTCGGTGACAGCTGCACAGCCAGTTCTGGTTGCTACAGCCCAGATAAAATGGAGACCAGAATCTTTTCTTACTTAACTTGTTGTTGCTGAAGATTAAGCCTCCTCTTGGAATTAGGCCTGTGTAGTTTCTGGAAGTGTTCCTGCCCCACTGCTCGGTGTGGCTGGATGCAGGACGTGGATATTCCCAGTGCTGCCAACCTGCCAAATTCCCTGGAGAGCCCTTGACCAAAAGGCCGTGGGAGGTTAAAAGGATATGGCTCCCTGAAGTCCTTCCCAGGCACATGCTCTCATTGTTCTTATAATTGGAAAGGATTTAAATGACAATCCATGCTGGTGGCAGACTCAAAGCTCTTCTGTTCATTTGATATTTATTAACTCCTCAAGAAACAGCAGCACTAAATGTAGAGGAAGGTACACATTAAGTTTCTCCAAGGCTGAAGACTTCCTTTTCATAATTTTGGGCTACAGATTAATAAAAAAAGGCATGGGGGGCTTCAGTAGATTTAATTAACTGAAGCGTTATTCTTGTCTGCCTTTGGGCAGATGACCTAGAGAAGTAGATGCTACAATTAAAGCCTGATGCTTCTACTACCTTAATGATCACAGAATTTATCCCATTGTCTCTACATGTAACTACTGCTGAAATTCATGGAAAGGAGAGCAAGATCTGAACTCTCTTACAGCCTCCACCAGAACTCAGCATTCATCTCCCCAAACCCTGCAGAGGTACCAGTAAATGTGGTACCATGTGCCTGGGATACTGGAAATCCATGTGCTTCCCAAAGCTTTCCAGAACCATCCACGTTCAGATTCTGCTTAATCACAGAAATGGATTAATCTGGTGTGCTTGTGTCTGTTCTTTTTCTGGAAACATAAGAACAAAAGAAATTGCTGGAGTTTTTCATCTGACTTAACGGCCAGAAGAAAATAAAGGAAACTTCCCCGGAGCCTTATATTAATGAAATCTGATCTTTCAGTGTTCCTGAAATATCTGCTGATCAAAACTTTATTCCTCTGGAAAATGGCTCAAATTTAGAAGCCTGTCCATTCTCAACATCCAATTCTGTATTTTGTTTCTTTGTTCTCAGCTGCTTTTCAGCTCTCTGCCCATTTCAGTGGGATGGGTTTGATGTTGAGGCTTCCATCTGCTGTATAGAGTTGGTTATTAGAGAAATAAGGAGCAGGAGATGGGAGAGTTTGTGACCAATCTCTTCTACTGCCAGAGCTGTGGAACTTCAGATTCCTTCCTGCAGGAGGGGAAGGGTTTTTCATAGGTTGGTGTGTGTTTGCAGAAGGTTTTTCATAGGCTGGTGTGTGTTTGCAGAGGGCTCATCCCTGCACTAAACACTTCAGCCCTTTGGTCAGCACCTGTTCATCTGGACGTTGCAGCCAAGCCCCAAGAGTCAACCAGTGAAAGGGAAGCTCTGGCTTTTGGTTTCTGCCACAGCTGCATCTGCAGTGGCTGCAGTGATTTGCTGTCAGGTGGTTCAGATCGGATCCTGATCGGTGCTGAAATGGTTTCTGTGCTTGTTACAGTGGTGGGAACCCTCCACAAGGAAAAGCTGCTGGCGCTTCTGCCGTGCTCCAGTGAACTGGAGTGAACTGGAAAGGATGAGACAAACACAGAGGAGCAGTTTGGCCAGCCAGCCATTTTCCGTGTTTCCATTGCTGCCATCTGTCCTTGGAAAAGAGTCGCTTCTCCCACATATGTGTTTTTAAATATTGTGTTCCTCTGGCTTTTTTTTTTTTTCTTTTAATCAACTTCAGACCTCTTGTTTTCCCCAAAAGCTTTATTCTGTCTCGGTTTTCGCCTCCTCAGTATCCCTGGTGAATTCTGCCTTACAAAATCTGTGGACATAAATTGACCCATCATTAATACGAAAATAAAATAACAATGAAGAGACACTCCCAGATCCCTTTCAGTCTTTGGTGTGGTCTGTCTTAAGACCACAGCCATGCTAGTGAGGGACTTGGGGCTCGTATGGGACAGTACTTAATGGTAACACCACAAATCCAGTGGTGAGGTCATGGTCTTCTCTTCACAGAAATCGGATCTGGAAATTGTCTTGCTAACACGTTTAATCCATTTCCTTGCCATTGTCTGATTCTTTCCTGCAGTACATTTGTTGGTGGTGTGCCCAGTCTCTCATAAAATACCCACGCAAAAGCACTTCCACTGCTTCCCTGAGGACTAATTCCTTATATTGATTCTCACTCTCTCAGAATTTTTTTCCCAGATACTCAGCCTACCATTTGCTCTTGCTTCATTTCCTTGCTGCTGTGCCTGCCTGCTGGTGTGCTCTTTGGTATTGCCTGTAAAGTCCAGCCTTGCACCCTTCAGGTCAGGTCTCCACCGTGCTCAGGTCCTGTCTCCACCTATCTCCTGATCCTGGAGCAGTCTGAGCTTCATCCCAAGGGGCAGCTCTGCTCTCTGTGACCAGGACAGCACCCAGGGAAGGGCTGGAGCTGTGCCAGGGCAGGCTCAGGCTGAGCTCAGGGAAAGGTTCTTCCCCCAGAGGGTGCTGGCACTGCCCAGGCTCCCCAGGGAATGGGCACAGCCCCGAGGCTGCCAGAGCTCCAGGAGCGTTTGGACAAGTGGAATGAGTGAGACATGTAGAGCAGTCCCATTCCGAGCTGGAGCCTGGCTACCTGCTCCAAGAGTCACTTGGAAATGGTGAGAGTTGGTGAGGATAAACAATATCACAGAACCATCACAGACCTTAATGATCGTCTTGTGCCAACCCCCTGCCATGGGCAGGGACACTTTCCACCAGGTGTGATTTAGAGTTAACTTCTGGTGAAGTTGTGTTGATCAGATTTCAATCACATTACAGTTTCTGTAATCCTCCTAAGGGTAGGTTTGTAAGCACTTTTGCACAGGTCTCAGTTTTTACTCACTGTGCACAGTGATAATCTGATATTGGGATTTTGGAAAGACATTACTTGTGAGATGCTTCCAAAGTCTGGAAGTAGTTTTTAAGAATGGTCCTGGGGCAGAGTCCTTACAGAAATAAAAGGCAGTCACATGCAGTATTCCTAGAGGCTGGAAAAAACGTGTTGCTGCAGTTTTTAGTAACAGTCTGTGAGTGAGATCCAGAAAAGTCCATTCTTGGCTGAGACGTTCATGTTAACGGAAGGGTTTTCAAAGAATGCTCTGGGAAGTCATTTCAGGATACATAAAAGTTGTAGCCTGGAATGGGGCTACATGCATGTGGTTTTAGCAGGGGCAAAAATCCTGGCTCCTCGGAGCTCCTGCAGAAGGGAGGAACATGATGTTCTCTTTAGAAGGGCACTGAAAGCACAGCTGCTCCCCAGCACCGCAGAGCTCAGAGCATGCTGTGCAGCTGCAAATAGATGTGATGGGGGGGTTGTTGTTGGGTTTTGGTTGGGGTTTTTCTTTAATTAAAGCTGTGGTCTAAACTTGTTCGCATCAGTGTTTGTACAGTCTTGCATTCCAGCCAGTGTACACAGCATAAAAACTCCACAGGACCTGCAGACCAGGTGAACACCTTTGCTTTTGCAGCCTCCTTTCCTTTGCAGGGAGGGGGTTTAGCCTAAAAACTCCTCCTCCTCTGCCCCTGGCTGTGGATTATTGAGGATGGGCACTGGCACAGGCAGCCCTGGTGATAATCAGCCAGGACTGAGCTCTGGCTCTGGCACAAGGTGGGGGACAAACTCCTGCCCATTTAGGGGACAAACTCCTGCCCATTTAGGGGGCAAACTCCTGCCCGTCTGGGGGACAAACTCCTGCCAGTCTGGGGGACAAACTCCTGCCCATTGGGGGACAAACTCCTGCCCGTCTGGGGACAAACTCCTGCCCATTTAGGGGACAAACTCCTGCC
>VZRF01000364.1:13687-52055 GCA_013396875.1 Vireo altiloquus | reverse complement strand
GGGGACAAACTCCTGCCAGTCTGGGGACAAACTCCTGCCCGTCTGGGGACAAACTCCTGCCAGTCTGGGGGACAAACTCCTGCCAGTCTGGGGACAAACTCCTGCCCATTTGGAGACAAACTCCTGCCCATTTAGGGGACAAACTCCTGCCAGTCTGGGGGACAAACTCCTGCCCATTTGGAGACAAACTCCTGCCCGTCTGGGGACAAACTCCTGCCCATTTAGGGGACAAACTCCTGCCCATTTGGGGGACAAACTCCTGCCTGTTTCCATGCATGGCCCAAGAGCAGCTGTTCCTGACAGCATTCTGCTGCCTTGGAGTTGTTCTTCCTCCCTTCCGTGTGTGTCCCTCCCAAATCAGGATACTCTGTGACACATATATGATTCTATTAGCTAATAAAACAGGATTCATTACTTAGGGTGATCTCTTGGAAGCATGTTTGTGGCTGGCTTGCAGATTCTGGTTTTCTTTCTTTGTTTTCTGTTTAATTTTACCAATGAAAGATTTTCTTTAGATGTCAAATATCAGTGTAAAGGTTTTGGGATTTGATTTAGGTAAGTCACTGTTGAAAATGGAGCTGATTCTGCCTCGGGGTGAGAGAGGAAGATTAAATGAGCTTGTAAGAGCCCTTCCAGCTCTGCTTTTCCCTGATTCTCTAAGAGGTTTTCATGCCACTCATTACTGACGTGCCTGAGAATGTGCCACCATAGCAGCGTTGCCAAGCAAATTCAGTGATGTACTGTGTACTCAACACAAGCTTCTTGGCAGGAATTTTCCAACCTTCTCCATCATGAAAATAAAAATAAAGAAGATCAAGGAATTGTATCTGTATTTCATTTTCAGTTTGGTCAAATTCACCAGAATTTGAGAGTGCAAAGGATGTGGAAAGAAGGTTATTGTCCACGCAGCCATCTGGAGGAGAATATCAAAGGTCCCTGGAGAGGCTGTATTGTGCAATAGCCAAAGCTCATGACTTACCTTCAGGAGCTGGGGATAGGAAACATGTGGAGGGTGAAGGCAGGATGTAAACAGTAAAGCATGAAAGAAGCACTAAAGCTGGCCTGGGCGCAGCCTGACGCTGTGAGTGTGAGATCAGGCAGGGAGGACTGCGTTACTCAAACAGGAAACTGGAGGGACATTTCTCTGGTGTCTATCTGTCCTTTATCAGCTGTTTGTTAGGCTGGGCTGATAAGGAGGAGACGTTTGTCCTGTTTGTCCTCTGGCTGTAGCGTGGCCATTCCTGGGACAGTCAGTCAGAACCACAAACTCACTCTCCCATCTGCTCCCATAGGACCAAATCTCTGGTTTGGTCTGGTGAAGCCTGAAAGAAGCAACCAATCCTTCAGCCCCAGGAAAGGGAAATGTTTATGCACTATTTGTGCTGATCAGAGCCAGACGTGTTGTGAGGAGGAGGAGAAGACAGCAGTACCAGATGCCCAAATGATGGAACTGTGCCTGTCAAATGTGTGCTGTGCAGGCAAACAGGAGCTTCTGAAAGATTTTTTAGTGAAGGTGTCTTAGTTAGAATAGCTTGGATAGAATTGAATAGAAACTCATAAGGGCAGAAACAGAACTGTTAAGTCTTTGGCTGTTTTGCCCCAAAAAAACCTTCATTGAGCAAGAAGAATGTTCTTGTTGCTGTGCCCAAGGTCTGGGGTTCCTGTGCAGTGGTGATAAGGGAGGCACCCCCAGCTCAGGAGTGCAGTGCGTGGTTTGTATTTGAAACAAGAAGAGCAGGGAAGCAGAGATGATTGTATTTGTATTTCAAAATCACTTCTGAGAGTAACTGCAGCGTTTCACCTCGCAGAGCTGATGTGAGGGAGGCAAATACTGACCATCTAATTTTTGGGACACTTCCATGAAAGATTTTAAGCCAGTGGTATTTCTCGAATGGGAATTCTTTTCATACAGCTGGATGAAAATTCCTCACAAGTTTTCCCTGAAGCCACTTGAAGTCCCCTTCTCCAAAGTGGGAAATGAGTCCTGTTAGTAGAGGAGTCACTTCAATTTAATGTGGTGAGCTGATGGGAGAGGGGTAGGAAATGCTCAGTGCTGTGTTAGAAGTTTTCTGTGTCCTGTAGTCAGGCATTAAACACTCCAAAGAGTCTTGTTTTATCAGGTAGTAGCTGTTGTTCCTGGCAAAATGCAGCTGATGAAATGCACAGCTTCGCTCCCCGTGCAAAGGGAGCCCTTCTGAGGAAGCAGGGACTCCTCACCATGAGTAACTGATTAGTACCGGCTTGCAAGAACTCGTAAAACCATTTGGAGTTGGTTGGAGAAGTAAGAAATAAAATAAAAAACTAGAATGAATTGCAGATGTGTGTTGTAGATTTTAAACTGGGAATCCTGAAACTACTTGCCTAAGCTGAACCACATTAAGGGCTTGAGAAACACCAGGTCCATGGGAATCCTGTGCTGTTGGCATGGTGTCCACAAGCCTCTGTTTTTCAGGCTAGACACCACATTTTCAGCTAGAGACTGTTTGGGTTCCAAGCAGATTTTTTAAATTTTGTTTTAAGCTAAATTAAAAAAAAAAAATGCAGCCAGCAGCCAGGAGAATATTTGGCTTTTGTTTCTATACCAGCTGTTTCTGTTCTCGGAAACTGATTTTAGCTCCTGGTGTGTTTCTGCAATTTGTAGCTCATGACTTGCAGGAGCAGATGATTCACTGCCAAATGTGCCCTGTGCACAGAACCGTGAGAGCCAGGGCAGGCAGAGCATTTGTCATTAATTCCTAGAAAGAGGGAGTTTTTGGGTGAAGGTCACTGGATGGGATCTTGTGACAGTGGAGTTGGCTGTTTCCAAGAAACCTTGCTTTGTAAGAGATCTTAAAGTTTTACCTTTAACGGAGCTGATTGCAACAATGGCCACGGAGCAAAGGCTGGGAAAGGTCTGTACATGGAGCCCTTGGGGAGAGTTTGATAGAGGCTGGACCAAGGAGGAAAGGCTGAGAGAATTTGGATTAGGTCTGGAGAAGAGAAGGCCCCAGGGAGAGCTCAGAGCTCCTTGCAGGGCCTGAAGGGGCTCCAGGAGAGCTGCAGAGGGACTGGGGACAAGGCATGGAGGGACAGGACACAGGGAATGGCTTCCCAGTGCCAGAGGGCAGGGATGGGTGGGATATTGGGAAGGAATTGTTCCCTGGGAGGGTGGGCAGGCCCTGGCACAGGGTGCCCAGAGCAGCTGTGGCTGCCCCTGGATCCCTGGCAGTGCCCAAGGCCAGGCTGGACATTGGGGCTGGGAGCAGCCTGGGACAGTGGGAGGTGTCCCTGCCATGGCAGGGCTGGCACTGGGTGGGATTTGAGGTCCCTTCCAGCCCTAAACCAGTCTGGGACTGTGATTCCCACGTTCCTCTCCTCTCTCTGCTTTGGAAGGCTGCAGAGCCCTGGAGCCCAGCCCCGCTCTGTCCCCTGCCCGGGCCGGTCCCGGGCCCAGCGCCGCCCGCGATCCCCTCGGGCCCGGCCCGGGCAGTGACGCCTCCTGCAGCGTAAACCCAAAGCCTGGTGCATTTCTGTTTGAGATGCTTCTTATCTCAGCCATTGTTTCACCTTTCCTGCTTGTTCCCTTAACAAGCGCTGCTGCTGCAGCCCCGTGGTTCCTGCCCCGGCCTCCCCCGCCGCATCCCCGGGGAGCAGTGTCGCCACCTCCCGCTCGCCGCCGGGGCCTCCATGGGATTCTTCGTTTGTCCGCTCTAAGAATAAGAAAAGGCTGTCGGGAGCTGTACTGCCGTGAATGCCAGCCTTGTCAGCCCGAGTCCTTTAGGAATGCGCTTCGTTCGCGGTTGGAGTGTTTGATCTGAGCGCGGGGCTCTCCCCGGAGCTGCGGCAGTCGTGGGCACGGCCAGAGCCTCCTGTGCTGCTCCGGAGGAGCCATCGTGCCTTATTCTAGCGAGGCATCTGATGCCAGAAGGATTTTTTGCTTCTTCTTTTATACCCCTCTCACACACCCTTTTATACAGTTTGATGTATTCTCAGTGCTTTTAGCCCACACACTGTGACTCTCCAAGGCTGATAACTCAGCTCAGCCCCACGGCACCGTTAAACCAGGAGAGCAAACATCCTGGGAGCCCCAGACACCAAGGGCCTCTCCAGAACACATTTTGGAACCTCAGCCAGGCCCAGCCAGGGGGAAGGTTCCTCACAACGAGGGGTTCACTCCAGCCTCTCATTGGGGAATCTTTGATAAATATGTTAATTTTGCAAAGCCTATAATTGTGTGTATTTCAGTGTGACAGTGTACATGCATTTCCCATAAACTGTGTTTTAGTTTTCATTTTAAGACCAGGGAAAAGCAACACATCGAGCTGGGCTTTCACGCTGAAGAATTGTTTTTTAGGGATGCTCCTTTTTCTGCACAATAATTTAAGGTGCGGTATGATAAAAACAGTATTTAGATTTCTAATGCTAAAAGCCCAAACTGAGGAAATGCCAGAGCCGAGGATGCCTGCACACCACCAACCTACCACAATGTGGGTGTGAGTTACGACAGGCTTTAATTACATGACCACATACCAACCTTTTTCCCCAAAAAACTGTTGCTTTTCCCAGTGTTGAAGATGGATGTGCTCTGGAGTGGGGAGTTAAGAAAGCTCTTATCTGTCACAGCTGTGCCTCACTTGTCACCCCAGCCAGGGGGTGCAGAGGGCATGGAGTATTCCAGGAGAAAAGGGAATTCTGCCTTCTACAAAAACCTGGCTTCTCTTCTGAATTCCTCCAGAGGGGTCTCAGACACAGGCAGCTGTGTGGAAGCTGAGCACACTCAGAGCAATTTTCAGAGTTTCAATTAAATTGTCCCTGTAAAAAAGCGAAGGGACTTGTGGAATAGAGAAGAGTAAGGGTAGTGGGATTGGCAAAGTAGAGCTGTGATGAGAGCATCCTCTTTAGGGAGGAAAGAACCAGATAAGTAGTTTATAACCTGTAGAACAACCTCAGTGAATAGAAGGGAGGTTTAAATGACACAAAATCCCTCCTTCAGCTCCATTACCTAAAATGTGCTACTCTGCCTAAAATCTTTCATATTTTTTCCCACCAACCTAGTTGGGGTCGTTTAGTGCAAGCTACTCAATGACAAAGAGAGCAACACAGCAACACTGGTATCCCTTGGGTATATGTTAAGCTGAGTGCTTTAAACAAGTCAGAAATAACTCCCTGATCCCGAGAGCTGAAGGTGTGTGTGCCTCGTGGCAGTGGAAATGCCTTGTCTCCCTCCGTGTTTCAGTTCTAAGACTGCAGCTGGCTCTGCCTGCTGCACTCCCATCCCACAGCTCCCAGTCTCAGTCTGGCGTGGCTTGGTGCATCTCCCTGTTTTGAAGGTGGCAGCACTTGTGAAGAAGGTTTCAATTTAAATATTCAGGTGTAATTCTGCAGGACTGTAGTTGTTCTTCATCTGATTTCATTCCTCACAGAAAACTCCAAGCGAACGTATTGGTTCTATTTTCAAGAAAAACTATCCTGCTTTATTTTCTTTTTTTTTTTTTTTCCCTTATTCTAATGGCATTCCCAACACCACTCCCATTGCTGTATGTTCAAGGTAGGAGCCCTGAGAGCGGAGCAGAGCAGTACGGGGGGCACTGCTGGTGGGATGAGCTGTGAGCTGGCTCCGAGCTGTGGATGTGTTCCCTCCCTTAGCACATCACATCTTCAGCGAGACTGTTCCATCCTGCCCTCCTTTGTCCCACAAATCCCTTTGCTCCACAGCGAATCCCACAGCACCAAAAGTGGGGAGACATTTCTTTTGGTGATGAAGAGCAGCTTGTTGTAATCTTTTAAGTTCAAATCCTCTTCTGTCCAAAACATGTTCTTGCTGAGGCTTGGGCAGTTTGAAAAAAAATGATGGGCAATTTACTTTTAATTTTTGTCTTACTAAGCCTGATTATTGTTTTAATTATCCATTGTTATTGTTTGTGACCTTCCACTAGAATTGTTCAGTGTGAGTTTAGAAAGATTCCTGCTTTTATGTGCAGAGGGTGTGACTGGGAGGAAATGTTTGTTCAGATGGGTGGAACCACTTATCTTTCTTGTGCTTGCTTTGTGGGACATTCATCTTCAGTGAATGCTGCAGGATCACTTACTGAACTGTTTATCGTCTCCAGAAAGAAAGTGGTGTTTAAGATGTAGCAGATTAAACTGTCTGTTCCCCTAAAGCCCCCGGGGGATGTTGCTTACTGGGGTGAAGTGCTCCAGCCACACAGATGCTTCAGTACTCGACTGGGAGCATTTAGGAAAAGAAGGAATCATAGAAGATCATGGAATGGTTTGGCTGGGAAGAGACCTGAAAGACATCTCATCCCACCCCTGCCATGGCAGGGACACCTCCCACTGTGCCAGGCTGCTCCCAGCCCCAATGTCCAGCCTGGCCTTGGGCACTGCCAGGGATCCAGGGGCAGCCACAGCTGCTCTGGGCACCCTGTGCCAGGGCCTGCCCACCCTCCCAGGGAACAATTCCTTCCCAATATCCCATCCAGCCCTGCCCTGGGGCACTGGGAAGCCATTCCCTGTGTCCTGTCCCTCCATGCCTTGTCCCCAGTCCCTCTGCAGCTCTCCTGGAGCCCCTTTAGGCCCTGCAAGGAGCTCTGAGCTCTCCCTGGAGCCTTCTCCTCTCCAGGTGAGCACCCCCAGCTCTCCCAGCCTGGCTCCTTAGGAGAGACCAGAAGAAACTGGAGGGGAGGGACTGGGCAAGCCTAAACTGCAGAGAAGCTTCCCTCTGGAATCAAAATCTTTTACATTTGGTTGTGCAATATAGCCGTGAGGCAGGAACTGAATGTGCTTTCATGAATGAAGTATTAAAATTGTCACTCCCTGATTTGTAGTTGGTGCATTTCTGGTTTGTGTCTGGAGGAGTCAGGGGTTGATGGGATGCTGGAAAGCCAACACTGCCAATTTGGTGTCCCTGCTCCAGTAACTGGTGAGCCCACTGCCTTGTCCATAGTGAATGGGCAGTTCAAGTGCTCCATCTTCCAGACCTCATTTCCTAATTTAAATGTGTTTTTGAAAGCTCTGGTTCAGTGTTTCATTTCTTATGGCCGTGCTGTATGGAGCGTTGACTCTTAAAAAATTAATTATTAAAAATAATTGTATTACTTGATGTACAGATTAGATGTTTATTATTTATTTAGAAGTCACCAATTAAAAAAAAAAATCTATCTCGACAAAATAATGGAGAAGAAGGCAGTAAAGCTGTCAGCTACAGAAACCACTGTGTCATTTCAGACCATGCACATTTGGGAACAGGTTAATGTTTCAGCTTCTTAAAACCATCACCTCCTGTTTTAATGAGTAGCATGCTTGGTGGAAATCAACTGAACCTCCTGGGGGGAACCCAAATGAATAGTGTCCCACTTTTCATTAGAATCTCATTAGTTTTGCAGTTATGAGGTATAAATCAAAAATCATAAGCGAAACCAGCAGTCCCCAAAACACGAGGTCTGTTCAGGTTCCTGCTAATGCATGTCTGGCTCCTTGTGCTTTATGTCAGCCTGGATTGGATTTCAGCAGGGTACCACAGGGTTTTTGGGCTCGGGATGGTTGCTGCAGGTAATTCCTGTTCACACAGATGTGAAGAGGTGGGAATTCTGCTCCCAGTGCATTCCCGGGGGTTTGCATCTGCAGCCTCTTTGGGCACGTTTGACTTGGCCTGGGGAAGATGCAATTTTAAAGAATTTCTGCCACGATTGTGAAAAACATCTTTTAAAAGGCTTAATTGAAACTTTTGTCTTGAATGTGTTTTGCAACACAGCGATTTTAATTTTAGTGAAATATGGACATTGTGAAACTACAGAGATCTGAAAATGGGCATGAAAATAAAGGAAACTTTCAATATGTTTCCATCACACAGTTTTTGCAAGCTTATGTTAAACCAGACCATCGCAAATGCTGAGCAGGAGGGTTCCTGTTACTGGCTGAGGTGTCCCTTCCTTTGCATTCCACAGAGCTCAGTTTTCCCTGGATATCTGGGAAATCTGGATTACTAGGCCTTCTTTTCCTGCTGTGTTTTTTAAGCCAGTTGAAAGCAGGAAGAACTCACCACCTTGGCTGCAGACCCCCATTTATGGGGCAGGTGATGAGTCCCTGGGCTATCAAGGGATCTGCAGGAATAAGGGCCTGGCAATGAAACCAAACATGAAGTAGATCAGTAGCAGCCTCATTTCCCAGCTCCCAGGAGTAGCTTCAGAGATCTTGAGTGGAAAAACTTCTCCTGCTGTAAGAGAAAGATTGAGTTTATTTCCAAGGCTGAGTTTGGTGCTGTCACCTTCCCACTCCTGCAGCTTTTTCCATTGCCTGGCATGGGCAAGACCCCTTCTGAAATTACAAATCCAGGACCAGGCTGCACTCTCCGGCAGGTAAAGTGACACCTTAGGTGTTAACTTTTCTCTGTTCCCAGCCCCGCAGTGCCCAGTGGAACTCTGCAGTTCCCTGGAGCTCGTTCAGTGCTGTTCTCTCATGCTCACACTGACATAACAAAGCCTCTCCAGCTCGCTCTCCAAGGACACCCAGACCCTCCTGGGCCCAACAACTGCAAACCTTCATCTTGGGGAGAGGGGGGCAAGCTTGGGCAAATTCCATCCTTGCCTGGCTTCTGCTTGGGCAATTGATGCTGATATCAAAGTGGGAAGAACTCGGGAGCTGGCATTGTCCATTTTGGGATGCACTGAGGCAGGAGCCTCTGGAGCCCAGAGTGTGACCTCTGAAGGCCTTTCCAATCAATCCCTCCTTTATTCCTGTCTGGTCTCTATTTCTAGGGAGCCATTTAAGGCATCAAAAGCACAACCCTACTCAGAGAACAACCATCCGAGGGACTGCTGCCTGTGCTGGGGTGAGGAGTGGTGCAGGTGAGAGCCTGGCCTGGGGCTCACCTGTGCCTGTCTGTCCTGGCTGTGTGTCCCTGGCTCTCCTCAGCCCCAGCTGCTGTTTGCTGTTTGCTGGGTGCTGTTTGCTGTTGTTTACCCATTCCCAGCCCACGCAGGCAGCTCTCCCTGCAGAGCTGTTCCCTAGCCAGGCCTTTGGGACAGAGCTCCATGTTTGCCTTTTGTGGTTGTGTCTGCTTAACCACACAGCTTTTATGGTGAATATAGGAGAGAACATGTGGAGCAGTTGGAGGAAAGGAAAATGTCTCTAGTTGAACCAACTCCTATGCAAAGTCCATTCCCATTTGGAGTGTTAGAAGCAGAAGACAGCACTCAGGGAATACCCAGCGTGTGTCACTGCAGAGAGTGGCACCTTTCATACCAAACACACGCTCCCTGGGCCCAAACAGATTTAACAGCTGAGATTGGAGGGCACATGCAAGTCTGTTCAAAATCTGCTGTAATTCGACACGAACTTTGATTTCCTGCCAGCCTGCAAATGTAGGTCAGGAAAAACAGGTACTTGTTTCTCCAACGGGCTGATGGCTGTGGTGGAACTCGCGGGAGTGTTCCGCTGGCTTTTCTTTTTTTGAAAAAAGATTTGCATTGATTTATAAATCTTTAAATTTAGAAAGGCAAACTGGTCTTTCATATTTTCCAGAAGTGCTTCATTCTTTCCACAGCGTGTGTTTGGAAGTCTGAACTCTCTCTTACTTGGAGACTGGGGGAGAAGGAGAGGGAAGCTGCAGCCAGTTTGAAATGTTTTGCATTTTTGAGAGCAGCAGAGGCTGCAGCCAGGAGCAGTGTGAGCCCTTCCCTCCGAGTGCCCTGGGATGCCGCGTGGCCTCGTTAACTTGGCCGCTCCAGGAACAGATTGAAAGCTGCTATTTTCATGGATATTGTTTAAAACTTGGCTGCAGTGATGAGGTGGGGAGAGAGAAAACAAACAAGGGAGAGAGCAAGAAAAAAAGCCTTAAGGCTGATATTGCTGGTTTTTTGGTTACAGATATGGAAAATGTTGCAATTTTGCTAGGATAACATCATTTTGGCTTTGATATATTCCATTTGGGATGTTTGCTTTACACTTGCTGAGTTTAACTTGGATTGAGATGAGGAACTTGTTCGGATTTGAGCATGGCTCTGTGAAGTCTCTCTTGGTGGTAGGTTAAAAATAGAGCAGTTTTGCATTATTTTTTTCCCTGCTGTGGCCTGGATGAGGTGCAGAAAGAAAGCCTTTGCGTTGTACGTGCTGTCTCCTGGGTTTCATTCCCTCCTGAGCACACCACGGCTGTGTCTCCTCTGGAGGAGCTTTGAGCCAGCTTGTCCAAGGCAGGGCTGAGGGAAGGTGGGGACACCTGGACACGGCTGTGAGTTCCTCGGAAGGGGATGCACACGGATGAAGTTTGTGTCTCTCTGTTCTGTCTCTGGGGGTCTGTGATGGGGTGGGGCTGTTTCAGTCTCCCTTTAGCCAAGAGTGGGGCTCTAGGTCCCAATGAACCCTGCCTGAAGTGTTCTTGGAGAAGCAGGGGAGGGGATTTCTCCCCAAAGCTGGGCTGTGAGGGGGCTGTTGCTCAGGAGAAGATCAGAGTTGTCCTTGTGCTAAGCACTTTGTCCTCATATTCTCTGCTCAAACGGCACTGTCAGGCACTGCCTGGGGGTCACTGGAGGTCTGGGGAATTCGGGAATTCAGGCAATACAGCTGAGGATGGATTTGACTGTGGAGGACCTCGAGCTTTCTGTTAGAATCACCAAAAACCCTGAGCTGGAAGGAAACCCCAGGATCATCAAGCCCAACTCCTGGCCCTGCACAGACACCCCAACAATCCCACCCTGTGCTGAGAGCATTGTCCAAACACTCCGAGGGCTCTGTCAGCCTTGGGGCTGTGGCCACTTCACACATTTGATGGGCACTGAAGGCTTTTCACATTTGGATTTTATTCAGGTTTTCCTTCCCACTGCCCCTTCCTCACCCCTCACAGAAACACCACTGTGGAACCACCACAGGAGTGAGTGGCCTGAGACCAGTGACACTGTGGTCACCAGCTGTGGTCAGCAGAGCTGTGTGTGGCCTTTGCCACCAGAGCACACCGGAGCAGAGTGACTGTCCCAGCCTGTGTCCCCAGGGCTGGGAGGGGAGGGCTGCCTACCCCCCTGCTGTCTGCTCCACTCCTGGGAATCACAGCCCTAGGAAATCTGCACCTTGTAATACTGATTCATTTCATTTTCAGCAACTGCATTTTAATTCAAAATTTCAAGTACTGGGTAGTCTGAATTTCTTACAATAAATCAGTAGAGACTGCTGCTGGTGGTGTAAGTGGGAAGACAGACACTTCAATGAGGGAGGGCTGGGACAGGTGATGGTTTTTGTCCTGGTTGTCTCTGGGGTGACAGAGCTGTGAGCTCTGCTCACAGGGGTGAGCGGAGTCGGCTGTGGGGAAGACATCCCCCACCTCAGGAATACAGAGAGGGGCAAACCTGCACCCTACTGAAACACTTGTTTCACACGAGAAAATATCTGTCCTGTGTAGCTGCTGTTGGTTGTGGGCCATGCACAGACAGAGCTGCTGTGAGCTGAGCTGTTCCCTCGGGTACCCAGGGCTGGAGCCAGCGCTGAGCCTGGGACTTGCTGAGCTCCCAGCAGCTGAGAGCAGCTTCTACTGCCGTGGCTGTGCAGATGTGAGAGCAAGCCTGGTGCCATCTGACCGAAGCTTTGGTGTTTGCAGACTCTTTCTTGGCCGGGCCCAAGCAGGAGGAGGGCGCTGGAAGCTTTGGGTCGCGCATGGTTTGCCGTTGCAGATCAATAGAGTCCAACCGCCAGCCCTGGCCGGGAATCGCCTCCTTCCCCCCGATTGTTTGCTGGGGGCTCTGGATGGAGCAGGATCAGATGGATTGTTGGAGTGTCTGAGGCGTTATTGTCCTGAGCTTGGCTTCTGATGCTGTGTGCGGCCGCGAGCGGGGGATGACAGATGAGCCTTGGCTCCCCGGCGGGCGGGCAGCGCATCCCCCAGCTGTTTGGGGGAGCCGAGGCACAGAAAAAGGAGAAAGGCAGATTATCCCATTATGTTTACAGGGCATCGGTCACACAAACAATGGCTGTCCTCTTTGACAAGAGGATTGTTTAATTAGTTAAGGGTTTGATAAAGAGATGACTGAACATACAGTGCTCTGAAGGCATCTGCCTTTTAGTACAGCAGGCACGTCCTCCCTGCGAGCCCCGCGCTTCTCCTTTCTCCTGAGCAGCGCTGGAGCTCTTCTGAGCTCTGTTCCAAGTCTCAGAGCTGCTTACTTTGAGCATATTAAATTGAGTTTCTGTTATCTGAGAAGCAGAATTATGATTTAACTGCCTGTGAACTAGTTCTGAGCATTCAGAGAGTGAGGCAATATGAGTTATACTTGGAAGCACTATTTTTTCACTAACTCTTGTCTGTTATAGCTTTTCCCTTGTCCCTTTCTTCTTAATTTTTAATCTGTGACAAACGTTGCCAGGTTAAATTCCACTGACTCTGAGCTGAACCAGAATGAGAATCTGTGTAAAGATGTAATTAATTAAGCATAGGCAAGTGGGTGTGAAGCAGTGGAACTCCAAGTGTGTGTTGCAGTGGCTGTAGGTACAGTGTTACACTGCCTTCACCTTGCTTCTGAATTTGACCATAAAATCCAATTTGAAATACAGAAGTACTGACTAGAGAGCAGATTTAAGTAGTACATTGCAGTGTTGGTGTTAGCATTGATTCTCATCTGTGTAACTCCTCAAAAGCAAGGAGTATACAGAATTTAAATCAATATTCAGTACCGCAGAAAGTGTTCCAGCTCAGCCATGAAATATTTATGTTTGACATCCTGCTGAACTTGCAATGGTTTGCTTGGGTTTAAATTGACATCTGCCTTTGTACCCTACTTCTGACAAATAATTACACATAACACATTCTGGGTAATGAGAAATGATGTAGAAAACGCAGTTTTTAAAATGCAATCTACCTAAAATGTTCTGTTGCTGTATCTTACTTTTAAGCCAACATTAGAAGCCACCTAGTGTCTGTATTATTTTTTAAGGTTTAAACCTCCTGTTTTTCCTTTTCTAGGAGACTTTTCATGCTCGATAGTGTCGTGTGGGCCCAGCAGAAATCCTGCTGCTCTCTCAGAGCATGTGTCATCAGCTGTTTGAAGAGTTTGGAATTCCCAGGGGGGTTGTGCACCAGGGCTCACTGTCCAGCGCTGGGCACAGACTGTCACTGTGGCTTCCAGTTACTTTTCTGCTGTGCCAGTTGCCCTTTGTGTGCTGAGTGAGGCTGTGCCGTGTGTCAGTGTCCTGCCTGCTCCGGGCAATGCCCTCAGCACCCCCGGCAGCAGGGACACCGATGGAGCTCATGGAAGCTGAGGGCAGAATTCCTCCCTCTCAGACACCATTTGTTCTCTTAGTGCTCTTCACGCTTCTGTCTTAGAGGGCTGCAAGTCCATCCCAACCCTCAATAAAATAATCTGTATAAAATAAGCCTTTCTGCAGGTTAAAGTGAACAAACGCAGCTGCAGCCTGGAACTGCAGAGATGTCGTCGAGGCACCGATGCTGCTCTTGGGGCCTCTTTCCCCTTCAGTGTGGGGCTTGATGCAGAGAGCCCCAGGGGAGCAGAGCAGGGACCTCCCAGCTGAGCCCTGCTCCTTGCAAACCTCATGGAAGTTTCTGGAGTCCCAGGCTGGTGCCTCACTTGTTGTCCAGAGAGATTGTGGGCTCCCCATCCCCCTGGAAGTGTCCAAGGCTGGGTGGGACGGGGCTTGGAGCAACCTGGGACAGTGGAAGGTGGCAGGGGGGTGGAACTGATGCCTTAAATGGCTCCATAGAAACAGAGACCAGAGAGGAATAAAGAAATAAAGGAGGGATTGATTGGAAAGGCCTTCAGAGGTCACACTCTGGGCTCCAGAGGCTCCTGCCTCAGTGCATCCCAACATGGACAATGACAGCTCCCGAGTTCTTCCCACTTTGATATCAGCATCAATTGCCCAAGCAGAAGCCAGGCAAGGATGGAATTTGCCCAAGCTTGCCCCCCTGTCCCCAAGATGAAGGTTTGCAGTTGTTGGGCCCAGGAGGGTCTGGGTGTCCTTGGAGAGCGAGCTGGAGAGGCTTTGTTATGTCAGTGTGAGCATGAGAGAACAGCACTGAACGAGCTCCAGGGAGCTGCAGAGTGACACTGGGCACTGCAGGGCTGGGAACAGAGAAAAGTTAAACCCTAAGGCATCAGAATGAGATGAACTTTTCAGCCCCTGCAGTTTCTGGTAGGCATCTGCAGACTGCGAGTGGGGAACGAGGCAGGAGAGAAGCACAGGGTGAGATCTCTCTCCGGTGGTTGCTTTGATCAAGTGAGGACTTGTGTCCTCCTGCTTTACAGCAGAGCTGCTCATGGCTTCGTGGCAGAGTGGTGCAGACACAAACCATGCTGGTGGAGCTGCCTTGCTGCGCTGTGAGCAAGGGAGTTGGAGGACAGATCCCAGAGCAGACAGCATTTCATGTCCAAATGCAAAGGGGAGGAATCCCTGCCTTCCCAGCGGTTGCCCACAGTTTTGCTGTTTCACTTTGAGTTTGTTGCCAGTTGTTCAGATGCCAAATCATTTGGCAGCCAAAAATCAGATATCCCTGCCCATGCCTAAAGGAGAATAATATGTTGGTTGTAACATTTGTATTTTTTTATGACTCGATCCATCACTACTTAAAGGTTTTTCAAAAGGTGGTTAAAACTATGCATAAACTATAGTACTTTCTGAAAAATTAGAGCATGATTATTGCAACTCTAACTACAGCTAATAAATCAGAGTGAGAAAACACATGCCTTTCAGGTTAATAATGCTGTTTATGGACGTGGAACAGTCCAAAAGCTGGGTAAGGCCTCCTTTTTCTCAACTTCTGAAGACAGCGGTGGAGACGTCTGTAGCTGCTGAGATCTCCTGATCTGAGCAGATGTTTCACAGTGACTGTCGCTGTTAAAACATTTGTGGAGATTAACCTTTGGACTGGAGAGCTCTGATCCTCAGCCTGATCCAGGTGCTGGGGGTGAGGCAGGAGGAGGCTGCAGGGTAAAGCCTTCGCTTGTGCATCGTGAGGAGAAGCAAAGGGCGAGGAGGAGGCTGCTGGAGACCCATCTTCCCAAGGTGAGGAAAATCCTGGCTCCCCACCCAGCAGTTTCAGGAGTGGTTTCTCTGTGCTGGCCAGGAGAACAAAACTGCAGCTCCAAGACTCTCCTTATGTACAGTATCACCTTCTACAAACTTGATTACAAACCATCATCCCTTGTAAAAGCCTTTTATGCCACCAAAGATGGCCTTGTTAATCCCACTGGTGGTTTAATCACTGCGTTCAGAGCCTGCTTCCCTACCCCTTTGCCTCCTGAATAAGCTTAGAGAAGATGTCTAGGTCTAGCTTAGGAGGTTCTAAGCTGGTTTTGGATGTAAAGCATGAGGAACAAGTACCCATGAAGGAGTTTTAAAAGCAGTTTGTTATGAGGCATGGTGGAGATTGACATGTCTTGGGAAGAGGTAAAAGATCAGTGCAGTGTGTGGTGGATAATGTGACTTGGCTTTGTCCTGACCTTGTGGAATGTGACACTGCTCCTGCACTCCAGCTGAACGTGGTTTCTCTTGCTGGAGGTGTGAGTGTGAGGAAGTGTGCAAGGAGAGTGTGCTGCACTTAACTGGCTTCATGCTTGACAAAGACTTCATGAATTTGATAAGCAGCCTTAATTGACCTTGAGGTCATCTGGTGATGACAGTGAAAGGAGACTTGTTTGGGAAGAAGCAGGGAGAGCAGGGGCACTGTACAGCTGTCAGTCGCTCGGGTGCCAGCGGCTGGGACTGCTCTGGGTGCAGAGGGTGGGCAAACAAAGCCCCAGGGCACTGTGAGGCACCATCTTACAACCAGAGCTGCTGGTCAAGGTCTCACACCAGCAATCAGTCATCCCTTAACTTACATTCCAAGCAGCAGTCAGGATCTTCAGCCACAACAAAGCCAGTGTCTCCTCCAGCTGTTCAGCCATCACCAGATGTTGCAGCTGATCTGTGCTCCTGCCTCTCCACCCTCCCTGTCCCTCCAGCGTTCCAGGGGAGGACTCATGGGCAATGATGTGGGCAAAAGGCAAACAGAAATGAAATAAGAGGCAAAACTTACTAAAACAAGTAGCTGCTTGTTGTTGACACAGCGTATCAGATCTCGGGAGCAAAATCTCTGAAGGAAATCTAAGTTAAACATGACAAGAACCTGGAAATGAAAATGCCAATAGCTGGTGGAACTTGTGAGTTCTGGCAAGGTTTCCAAGGCGTAGCAGCAGTGTCACTGGGAGAAGCAAAGGAGCTGCCTGTGCCCCCGGGGTGGGCAGGGACCTGTGCAGGCTGCAGGCTCTGCTCTGGCTGCTCAGGAACTCCCGGCCAGGAAGATGAGGAGCTGCAGACAGTGGGGATCTGAGGGATTTGCTGGTGACAGGGAAAACAGAGGAAATGGTGATTTGAGAGGAAATCCTTGGATTATTCTGCTTTGATTCACAGTTAGACATGGTCTGGAGTGAAAGTGATCGAGGAGAAATCCACACAGTGGAGCTTCAGCTCCTGTGAGTGAATGAAAAGGGAGACAGGGAGAAAAGCAGATCAAGATGGAGAAAATTTAGCAGATTTCTAAAATTACTCATTCATCCTGTAAAAGCTTTTTGTTTAGTGTTACATCTACATCTGGAGGTATTCGAGCAAAACCCTGGGGAGAAGGAAAACTTCAACACTATTCAAAATAAATAAAATGAAGAAGAAGAAGGGGAAAAGAGATACCTTTATCAAAGACAAATCTTCCTCCCTCTCTTCTGCTGTAAATGCCATGATTCATGAAGTTCTTTCTGCTTCATCTGGGAATTTGCTGGAGCATCTGTCAGTCAGGAGGTGATTGCATTACTGCACTTTTACCAACACAACTGCACCTCCAAAACTGTGCAGTGTGGATGTGGCTGCAGAGTGTCTCTGGGTGATGCCTTGGAACAACCCCCAAGGCGTGAGCTCAGCCCGTGTGTCACTGCTCTGCCCCTGCCCAGCAGCTGCACTGCACATTCTGCCCTGTGTGTGTTAGAGCTCCAGCCCAGAGCTCGGTGGTTTTGTGCAAATCCTTTCACCCACTGTTCCCATTTATGTGCCAGAGCTGCGAGCTGAGGCCTCGGGCGGGCAGGGACCCAGCCAGCTGTGCTGTCCTGGCAGGGCAAGGTAGGACAAACATCTGGAGACAGCAGGGGCTGCAGCTGCCACGGCTGCCAGAGCCTGTCCAGCCAAGCCTTTCAGAAGTGTCAGACTCTGGAGGATGCTTCATGCTTTTAAAAAAAAAAAAAAAAAAAGTGAATATGCTTAGGAGAGATAATAAAGCTTCCTCAGCGATCCAGGAGGAAACATTCAAACACTCCATCAGAGAGCACTGGACAGATGTTGGTAATACTGGCTTAGCACTTCTGCCTAAACTTGGAATCCAAGTGCTGGGGAGCAGTCAGAGTGCCTGAAGAACTCACAGTGACGCAGCCCTGGCTCTGTTTGGGGAAGTCCTGCAGTCCTATATTGAGTCCCCAGCCGTGTTGTGCTCACAAAACTGCTTGGATGGGATAAAAGCAAGCCAAGTAAGCTCTTCTAATGTGAGAGAGCTCAAGAGAGACTGAGTTGCCAGCATTCAAAGTAACTCTGCTGGATCTCCTTGTAAGAAGGATTTACATGTTACTATTACAATCACCCTGATTATTTAGTCCCATGGCATTTTAAAGCTTTTCAAATTATTGTATATTATAGTGGTTTTCAGTAGTGGCCAAAAATTGGAATGAAGTTTGTGAGGTGTCTTCAACTGACCTGTTTTTCTGTTTGCTGAGAATTTTTGTTACTCTTTGATTCTGGTGGAAATCCTGCGTTACCTATTTCCAAAGCTCTTTCTTGGTTTTTTGGTTTTGTGTTTTAAGGTGCTAGTCTGGAGGTGAAATGATCCTTTGAGATTCTTTCTCCTGAAGTGCAGAGCCTTTAGTGGGTTAAGTACAGCGTGCATGGGTTTGCAGTAGCACTGGAAAGTGCCAATGTAGGTGTCAGCCCAGGAGCTCTCTGTGCCTTACCCAGGCTGTGCTCTCACGTCTCACAGCCTTCCCTTCACACCAGCACAGAAAGAGCAAGAATCAGAAAAATGCAGACAATAACAAGGCTGAAAATCAACCTCTGTAGTTAACACATCCCAGACTATCAGGTTTCTCTTTCACCGTTGCCTTCACACAGAGTTTTCTGTTCTTGGTGTTCGTTGTTCCCCAGGAACCTCCCCGTGCAGCAGAGCAGGGTCAGGACCCAACCAGCAGGTTGGGTGTCCCTGGTCACAGTCAGCACCTTGGGGTGTCCCTGTGGGACATGTCAGACACCAAGGTGTGTGTGGTGACCTCCCTGCCCCTCCTCGGTGCCCTGGTGCAGGGGTGGCACAGAGCCCTCCTGCCGGGCTCGGGAGGGGTCACAGCTCCTGTGAGACACCAGCGGCCTGGAGCCTGCTCAGGGAATCCTGCATCAGAAGGGTGGGGCTGGAAGGGTTCGGACGGTTCCATGCCGGGGATGGAAGCCATCCCTTGGGTGGCTGAGGTGTCCCCTCCCCATAGAAACCTTTGAGNCAACCAGCAGGTTGGGTGTCCCTGGTCACAGTCAGCACCTTGGGGTGTCCCTGTGGGACATGTCGGACACCAAGGTGTGTGTGGTGACCTCCCTGCCCCTCCTCGGTGCCCTGGTGCAGGGGTGGCACAGAGCCCTCCTGCCGGGCACGACCTCGGGAGGGGTCACAGCTCCTGTGAGACACCAGCGGCCTGGAGCCTGCTGAGGGAATCCTGCATCAGAAGGGTGGGGCTGGAAGGGTTCGGACGGTTCCATGCCGGGGATGGAAGCCATCCCTTGGGTGGCTGAGGTGTCCCCTCCCCATAGAAACCTTTGAGAAATAAGGGAGAGGATCGACGCTGCCTGCAGGGAGCTGGGTGGTGCTGGGAGGTGGAAGGGACGATAAATCCCAGGGGTTTTAGGTAACCCAGGGGGTTTGGGTGACCACGGAGACAGGAGAGTAGGGCACGTCCCTGTGCGGCTGTCGCGGTTCCAGAGCAAACCCAGGGGCGGAAGGGCCGGCTGCGATCAGGATTTTACAGAAATATCTGAGCGAATGCATAAAAGACGTGTTAAGCTCCGGGCTGGTCCTGCGGCAAAGGGAGCCCAGCCCCGGGAGCGCGGGTTTGTCAGCAGAGGGTGCCAGAGCCCCGCGGCTGCTCCGCGCACCGGGAGCGCACCGGGAGCGCACCTGGAGCGCACCGGGAGTGCATCGGGAGCACACCGGGAGCGCACCGGGAGTGCATCGGGAGCGCACCGGGAGCGCACCGGGAGCGGCACCAGGAGCACACCGGGAGTGCATCGGGAGCGCACCGGGAGCGTACCGGGAGCGCGCCGGGAGCGCACCGGGAGCGGCACCAGGAGCACACCGGGAGCGCACCGGGAGCGGCACCGGGAGTAGCACCGGGACCGCACCGGGAGTGGCACTGGGAGCGCACCGGGAGCACACCGGGAGCACACCGGGAGTGCATCGGGAGCGCACCGGGAGCGCACCGGGAGTGCATCGGGAGCGCACCGGGAGCGCACCGGGAGTGCACCGGGAGTGACACCAGGAGCACACCGGGAGAGGCACCGGGAGTTACACCAGGAGCACACCGGGAGCGCACCGGGAGCGGCACCAGGAGCACACCGGGAGTGCATCGGGAGCGGCACCAAGAGTGCACCGGGAGCGCACCGGGAGTGCACCGGGAGTGACACCAGGAGCGCACCGGGAGCGGCACTGGAGCCCGAGCCCACCGAGCCTCCGGGGCTGTGGCACAGCCAGAGCTGCCCCAGCGCCAGCACGGCCCCGGCAGCGCTGCCGGAGCCACTCCGGGTGTGCACGGCGATCTCCTGGAGGTGACTGATGGGTGAGGAGAGCGAAGGCAGCAGGGAGAGGCAGGACTCTGCAGGCACACAGCGAGATACTCTCCCGTATCCAGGGCTTGCTCCAGGACTTCAGGTTGGATTTATGCCCTTGGGGTCACAACAATTTGCTTATTGATGTTAGGAACTTGGACAGGAACTTCCATGAAAAATACACTCCTGTCAAGCTGGAGGGTTCCACCGTGCTGAGGCCTTGACAGTCCAACAGACTTTGACAGACATCTGTTGGTGTTTTGGCAGCTGCTTTCCAGTTTTAGTGTCGGAGCTAATGAGGCAGAGGGTGTTCTCTGGAACAGCGTGGCTCTGCTGGCTTCTGCCATGAGTGTTCTGCTCTGAGCCTTCAGCGCTTCCAATGAATCTTTTTATGGCACTAATGGTGGGAAATTATTAAATTACTCCCATAAATGATCAAAAGTCAATTTAATAAAAATTCCATTCCAGTGAAGTGATCTCCTTAGAATAAGCTCCAGTCAAATGAAGTGGTTCAGGAGGCAGGGTCGTGTCCTGGCCCCTTGGCTCCTGCCGTGCCAGTGGCCCTGGTGGTGCTGGGCAGGCCTGTCCAGAGGGGAGCTCGTGGAGCCCTGCTGGGTTCAGGGTGCTGGAGGGGAGGAGAGGTAGCCTGGGGCTCTTCACACGGGCCTGGCATCGTGGCAGGCACTGGCTGAACGCTGCCTGCTTTGAATATTTTGACTTTTTGCTTGTGTCAGTGGTTTTTTTTCTATACCCTTATCACAGCAAAGTGAGGGTTCTATTTCTGAGTAGTTAAAGATTTATGCGATAAAGGGAAGTCTGTAAAACTAGGTGGAACTGCTATTTGCCTTTCAGCCTGAGGTGCAGAGAGGCTGCATCACTTCTGCCCACTTTGAAAGAACATTTGCTACAGCCCTGGCTTGTGAAGGGGCTCGGGAGGCAGGTCATTTGTGACACACTGCAGTCTGAAATACCAGGATTTAAGCAGAGATTTTGGGTGGTGTGGCTTAGCTCGGGCATTAGGAAGAATGAAGTGCTGGGTTTGTGGCTGATGGGAACTAAATTGAAGCTAAACTGGGTTTGAGTACAGGATCCAAAGTCCAAAAAAGTCAATGAAAAGACACCCATTGTCTTTTTCTGTGTGTGTCTGTATGTTCTGTGACACCTGGTTATAAAAATGTCAGATAGGCTTCAAAATCCCCATAGGGAAAGGCCTACAAATAAGCACTGCTTTGTAACATTTGTTTTCTTGTTTCTAAAGATTTAAGTTACTCTCACTTCACATTTTCAAGTCTTTTCCATACCCAGGCGGAATAGAAACCTCCTTTTTTGTTTTGGGGACATTTTCTGAGGAGAGAGAAGGTTTTTTACACAGTCACTTCACCACGTTTCTGGGCGTTAAGAAAAGCACCAGCGCAGGCAGAGCTTGAGGTGCCAACACAGAGCTGATCCCACGGAGGGTTAACACTGTCAGCTGGGACACTTCTGCCTTTCCCAGCGTGGGTCAGGAGCCCCCTGTTCACTCCAGCCCAGAGATGGCCCTGCTTGAACTGAAATCACCCAGGGGGAAACCAGTGGCCCCCAGTTCCCTGTCTGGTGGTGGCCGTGGCCTCAGCTCTTACTGAGGAAGCAGAATGGGAGCTCTGTTCACACCATCCCCATCCACCCGAAGGTTGCATTGCCCCTGGCAGGTGTGAGCTGCAGGCAGGGCAGGTGTCAGACACTGCTCATCCATCCATCATCCATCCATTATCCATCCATCATCCATCCATTATCCATCCATCATCCATCCATTATCCATCCATCATCCATCCATTATCCATCCATCATCCATCCATTATCCATCCATCATCCATCCATTATCCATCCATCATCCATCCATTATCCATCCATCATCCATCCATTATCCATCCATCATCCATCCATTATCCATCCATCATCCATCCATTATCCATCCATCATCCATCCATTATCCATCCATCATCCATCCATTATCCATCCATCATCCATCCATTATCCATCCATCATCCATCCATTATCCATCCATCATCCATCCATTATCCATCCATCATCCATCCATTATCCATCCATCATCCATCCATTATCCATCCATCATCCATCCATTATCCATCCATCATCCATCCATTATCCATCCATCATCCATCCATTATCCATCCATCATCCATCCATTATCCATCCATCATCCATCCATTATCCATCCATCATCCATCCATTATCCATCCATCATCCATCCATTATCCATCCATCATCCATCCATTATCCATCCATCATCCATCCATTATCCATCCATCATCCATCCATTATCCATCCATCATCCATCCATTATCCATCCATCATCCATCCATTATCCATCCATCATCCATCCATTATCCATCCATCATCCATCCATTATCCATCCATCATCCATCCATTATCCATCCATCATCCATCCATTATCCATCCATCATCCATCCATTATCCATCCATCATCCATCCATTATCCATCCATCATCCATCCATTATCCATCCATCATCCATCCATTATCCATCCATCATCCATCCATTATCCATCCATCATCCATCCATTATCCATCCATCATCCATCCATTATCCATCCATCATCCATCCATTATCCATCCATCATCCATCCATTATCCATCCATCATCCATCCATTATCCATCCATCATCCATCCATTATCCATCCATCATCCATCCATTATCCATCCATCATCCATCCATTATCCATCCATCATCCATCCATTATCCATCCATCATCCATCCATTATCCATCCATCATCCATCCATTATCCATCCATCATCCATCCATATATCCATCCATATATCCATCATCCATCCATCATCTATCCATCATCCATCCATCCATTATCCATCCCTCAGGTCCTGCTGCAATTCCCATACAATGACATTTCCAGGGCCTGTCCTGAGGTCAGTCCCAGCTCTGCTGGCTGCCCCAGCCTGTGTTTGTTGGTTTCTCTGGTGGTCTCGTGGGACACAACCTGGAAAGCCTCTGCTTGTGAATGGGAAAATGCTTCCCCTTTGCCCAGCTGCTGAGCAGAGCCAAGTTCTTCAGACCATGAATTTGTCATTTCAGTGGGTTTGTGTTTTTTGACAGATTGTGGATCAGTTACAACCCTTTTCGTTTTCTAGGACATAACGGGATAAACTGTGTTTAGGCTAAAACACATTTGTTCCATTTTTGGTATCTTCCCCTCACACACACTCTGCTTTTTTTTTTTATTTTGGAGCTAAAGACCTTGAAGAAAGTGAGGGCCCTTTCCTTGCACAACATGTTGAGGTTAATTCTGACCCTCTGGATCACATCCACAGCAGCTGGAACTTGGCAGCTTTGCTACCAAAGGTGACCTTCCCAGTGCCTGCTGAGAATCCAAACCTTTTGAATGGCCCTGAGTGATGTGCACCTCGTGCTAAATGTGGGGGAGAGACTTCCAGAGCCACAGATCATGTGTGGAGAGCAGGAGGCTGCTCCTGGGAGCCCATCTGGATGCTCTGCTGGTTCTGTGTCATGTCCTGCTCCGCAGTGCCTCGGCTTCCACTGCTCCACAGCTATCCCAAGGTGCAGCTGTGCTTCCAGCCGGTACAGGAGCTTCAGTCACTTGTTGTTATTGCCTCTCTGTTTGTGTTTTTCTAAGCATTTGTGTTCCACCAGCACACTCAGAGTGAGTGCTCTCGAGGGGGAATTTCCTTCCTGGTAAACAGTCCTGCAGTGTGATTCAGCAGGAAGGATGTGGTGGTTGAGGCACTGGACTGGGATTTGGGAGACATGGGTTCTGTTCCCAACTCTACCACAGTCAAGCCTTGATGAGGAATGGAAGGGCAAGCAAACAAAGAGGAGGAGCTGTGGCAAAAACATGCAAAAAACATTTGTCCAGTTTGGGGTTAGGTAGGTCTGGGGTTTGTGTAGAATCATAGAATCATGGAATCTGCTGAGCTGGAAGGGACCTCGGGATCATCGAGTTTTGTTTGGCTGCTCCGGTGAGCAGCACGAGGGACTCCTGTTGGTGCAGCTCAAGTGTGAGACTCAGCCTGTTCTGGGAGCCCAGCTGTGTTTTTAACACGTTGTTTTACCTTCCATGGGGTCTCAGATGCTGCTCTCCAGTGTTTCTTGTTGACTCAATGCAGTTTCCCATTGCGTTCTCTGATCTTCAGGCACGTGTCCTGTGGCTCCTACACCAAGCTGTACATGCACTCTCCTGATAAATCCAAGGACAGCAGACCACACACAAGATGCTCCCTTTCTCACACAGGGTGAAGTTCCTGCAGTTTGACAGTAACTCCACATTTTCTTTCCAGAAGGAAGAGCTTGGCCTGCATCTCTGAGTTCAGACCTCCAGCCTCAGCATCCTGACCTGGTGCTGCCTTTGGGAGGATGAATCAGGACAGTTACTCAAGTGATCAGCCCACGGGTGAGTTTTCATTCAGCATGATTTGCTTCCCATTTATTTTCTTACTGCTGTTGGAGGAGAATGCTGAGTCACAAATAAAGCAAAACGAGTGAATCAATGCTAAATTGCATGCCATGAACATTATTGGGGCTTTGAGGTTTCCTGTCCACATCTGGATATCAGCATTTTTAGAATTCTAGTCCAGGTTAAAAATTTTTCTAGCAATTTTTTTTCTAAGTTCTCACCAGTTCAGAAGAACACAGGGGTTTTATTCCCGTGTTACACAACTCATTCTGCTTTTTGCCATAACTTAGTTTTGTCATTAATTGCTTTGGTAATTGGTTACCCTTTGCAGTAAGGGAAGATGTGCACGCACCATTGTCAGGTGTGTCCCACCCAGTCTGGGTGTCAGGGTCCCTGCTGGAGAGATTGGATGGGCAGGAATTTTCTGACTCAAACCTGCCATAAATTTCCTCTCTTCTTCCATTCCCATCTTTGGCTGTTGGAATTCACCTCCCAAGGGCTGCTGGCAGGGTGTGCTGGGAGAGGAGGGTGCCAGGAGCTCTGCTCAGCCTGGGCTTTTTTGGAAGTGTCAAGGGGCATTCTTAGCTGTGACGTGAGGGCTATTTTTTGACAGTTCCCATTGTTCCTCACTCTTTGTTCATGGGTGAGGTCTTTTTGTCTGAGGCCTTTGTCAGAAATCGAGGCTGTGAGGAGAGCTGTCTCCTCACAGGTTTGGGGAGTTTTCTTTTGTTGTCAAGAGTCCTGAGAATTTCTTCCTCCCTTTTGCAGACTCGCTTGGGCAAACTTGCCCAGACAAATGAGAGGATCTCCCCTTGCTGGGCCAGCAGGGAGAGGAGTCCTCAGAGCCACCACCATGTGCCCTGCTCTGGCTGTCCCAGGCCACAGGGGAACCCAGTGTGGGGTTCTGAACACCTGCCTACACTGAAGCCCTTGCCATTGTCCATGGGTTTGAATCTGGAGCTCAAAAATGGAAAATTTTAGAAAAATTCCTGTGATAGCATGAAGTATCTATTCTCTGATACTCAGCACGTACTTTTGTTACTGTGAGCAGGTGATGATGACACATCAGGATGTCATGGAGATTCCTGAATCACCCACAGAAGGACCTAGAGGCTGGGTTTTGGGAAAAAGACATTCAAGTCTCTATAACACATCCTGGGTGCTCATGAGAAGTGTGTGGTCAGAATCTTCATAGATTGCTCATTGCAGCCTTGTTTTTTATAGGTGTAATAAATGTGGTTTGAGTTTAGATCCACTCTCTCAGGCACAGGAACAAAGCTGTCCAGAGGGACACATTTTCAATGCACCACTTATGTCCATTTTACACCTCCTGTTGAAGTGCTTAGTCCTGGTTGCTCTTGGAGTCACATCCTGGGTTAGACAGGTGTGATCCCTGGTCATTTATATCCTGGCTGAAAACAGAGATCTTCCAGTCTGGACCTCCATTTGTTCAGCTTCCAGCACCACCCTTCTGAGTTTTACATCGTTGGTTCATTTCATTCTCTGATCTGCCACTGGAGCTATACTTAGAGAGGAAGGATATTATAATCTTGTGAAAGATTAAAATATTGTTACTGTAATCCAGCTGGAAGGAGAGCACTTTTCTCAGGGTAAGAGACAGCCAAGGTTTTTCCCATTCTGTCCTCCCCTTGTATGCAGGAAGGAAGGGCTGGCAAAGGCCCCCCGAGCTTCCTGTCGGCTCAGGAGCTCATTTCCAGGCGCAGCCCTCTCCACCATCCATCACCCAGCTCGGCCAAACAATCACAGAGCTCGAGGGAAAAACACCCGGCCGGGATAAACACCGGGAGCAGAGCCTGGGAGCAGAGCCTGGGAGCCCAGCACGAGCCAGCCTCTCTGGGCCGGGCCTGGCAGCAGGCACTGCGCGTTTGCTGCCCTTCCCTTCATCCTGAGGCAGCTCAGAAATCAAAGTTCCCCTTTTGGAGAAGCACCTTAACAAACGAGGGAGGGAGGGAAGGAGGGAAAGGGTCACTGTTTGCTGGGGAGCTGCTGTGCTCCAGGCACTGGGGCTGGGGCACTGCTGGGGATGCTCTGGGGTGCAGAGCACCCTGCAGGACGTGGGGGTCACTGTGGGGATCCCACGGAGGCAGAGCTTGCTGTCAGCTCTTCAGGACACTGCTGAGGCAAAGCCACCTGTGAGGCCTTAAAGAAGGAACCAGGTGGGGTGGGGGCCTCACCTTTGATGGGATCACCTTTGCTGAAGAGGATTCTCTCCAAGAAGAGGCTCAGAACTGAACTGGGATCTTTTTCCCTGTATCACTGCTTTTGTTTAAATGCTGCATTACAATATTTGGGTCATATTTTCAGATCTGTCTGCCCTGTAAGCTGTTTTAAACCATTCCATTAACGAACTATTTGGGTCTCTATTTTTCAGTACGGTTTCACAAACCTTGAGCTGAGAATTTCTCCAGGTTGTAGTGAGGTGGTGGTTTGGTCTCTTTTGCCATATTCCAGGGGACAGGATGAAAAGAAACAGCCTTAGTTGCAACACAGGAGGTTCAGATTAGATATTAGGAAAATTTTTTTTCACTGAAAGAATGGTCAGGCTCTGTGCTGACTACCTGCAGGAGCACCTCCTCTTCCCGGCCAGATGTGCCTTTCTGGGGTTCTTTCATTCCTTCTCCTGTGTTTCACATTTTTATTGTCCTTTGTCTGGGCCTACAGCAGGCATGGAGGGGGCAGTAAGCTCCTTAAATGCCTTTACAACACTCTGCAGGACAGAACTTATTTTTTATTTAAGGTCTTTACAGAAGCAGGATTATGGAACCCTCATTTAAAAGCTGAACGCATTTCTGCAGTGCTAACAATTGTTTTTAAATCTATCACAAATGCATATAAGCAACAGCAATTGAAAAAGAAAAGAAGGTGAGAAGTTACTGGAGATGTGATAGATAATAAACAGTAGTCCTGGCTGCTTGGTTATGAAAACATGAACCCCAGAAATGTGCCCATCTGGCCTGGAGCTAGAGAACAGCAGTTTTCCCCACGCTGAGCACGGAGTGTAGATGCTGACAGTTGAAGCTGTCAACTTTAAAAGAAAGAAGCCAAACTCAGCAAGCTGGTTTCAGGTCCTGCTGCAGCCCCCCAGCTGTTGGTGGCGTTTGGCACTCTCATTTCCCTGTCTGGGAGAGTTGACTCTTCCCGTTTGGGGAGCTGTGGGACTCTGCACAGCACGCTGCTCACGTTAGCAGCATGCACCATTCTGAAATTTCCTTCTAGAAAATAATTGATTGTGTGGCTGCTTGTCCTGGGCATCCTCTTTGGAAGGAGGCACCACTCGAATGGTCACAGGTGTGATTCTGCTCAGGTCCTCTGTGCGCTGATCTCATCATTATTTCATTAATCTAATTATTTCAGTAATCTAATCACTGTGACAGCAAAGGGTTAAAGAAGAGGCAGGGCTGTGGTTTGCTGGCAGTGTCCCATTAAGTCCAAGAATGGCAGCTGGAGATGAAGCCATGAGCAATGAGAGGAACGTGGGGCACTGGAACAGGACAGGATCTGCTGGAGGCACTGGGAGAGGCTGCGGGCACCGAGGGGTTTGTGTCAGGACACTGGGCTGGGAGGGCAATTCTCGAGGAAGGGAGAGCGGGCAGGGACTGCCAGCCTGTCCTGACACGTGGCTGTCGTGGTTCATGGCTCAAGGGAAGTCCTTGGGACTGCCAGAGTCTTGGAAAAGACAAGGAAATAGGATTGTGACAGTAAGTGCCATTTGGCCAGGGATACAGAAACCTGTGTGCCTGGGGAGAATGATGTTTGCATTGGAGATGTGCTCATACAGCAGAAACCGAGGGTTGATGAAGGAGTTTTCCAGGAATTGCCTGCTGGTCTCTACATTCCTCTTTGCAAAAAGGCATGGAGTATAACAGCTGCTTCCACCCACTCTGGTTCTTTCACATAAATCTGCTAAAGAAAAGGGTCAAGTTAAATCCAGCTGTCCCAAACACCTTCCCAAACCCTAGCAAGGTTCAGGTAACAAGCCTTGGTGGAAGAACATCCTGTGAAATCAAACAAGCCCTTGATACGAGAGAGCCAGGAGGTGACACTGCCCTACAGCCCAGGACACGGTGCTGCAACTTGGTGCTTGGTACCTCGTGGTGCCCTGGGAGGCTGCAGGGTCCCTGCATCCTCCCCATCCTGCCTGGGGTCCCTGCATCCTCCCCATCCTGCCTGGGGTCCTTCCATCCTCCCCATCCTGCCTGGGGTCCCTGCATCCTCCCCATCCTGCCTGGGGTCCCTGCATCCTCCCCATCCTGCCTGGGGTCCTTCCATCCTCCCCATCCTGCCTGGGGTCCCTGCATCCTCCCCATCCTGCCTGGGGTCCTTCCATCCTCCCCATCCTGCCTGGGGTCCTTCCATCCTCCCTGTCCTGCCTGGGGTCCTTCCATCCTCCCTGTCCTGCCTGGGGTCCTTCCATCCTCCCTGTCCTTCCTGGGGTCCCTGCATCCTCCCTGTGCTGCCTGGGGTCCCTGCATCCTCCCCATCCTTCCTGGGGTCCTTCCATCCTCCCTGTCCTCTGCCATGCCCTGGCTGCCTGGGCAGACGTGGGCAGTGCCCTGGGGGAGCTGCCCGCAGGACATAACCACAGCTCTCCAGCCCAGGTGGATGTTGGGGGGCACAGCCCTCCCCACGTGTCTGCGGGAGGGAGGGACTGGTTTGTGTGGCACTGGGAACTGGGAGCAATGGAAGTGTCCTGCTCGGAGGCTGCATACAGCAGGGTTTGCTGTGTGTGATTGTGCCTTCTTTTAAATTAAACTATTTTGCAAGCACTTCCTTCCTGCATTTCTCAGAAGGAGGGAGGGGGGTGTGCAAAGAATGTTGAACTGCCTTTGACGGAGGAGGAAAACTGAAGAAAACAAGAGATGCAATCCTAACTGCTGACCTTTTACTTGAGCTTGGTGATGTTTTTCAGCAGCAGAGCCTCTGGGGAGTAACAGCATCCTCCTTGCTATTGTGCTGCCTGCCCAAAAAGGGGGCTAAAGTTCAGCTTTTATGATGTTCTCACTCTGGGCTTGTGGGAAAAAGGCCACATTCCCTTTCTTAGGTCATACGAGTGCAAGAGATGACAGAGTCCTACAGTCTAACCCCAGGGCAGGAGGCCAGTGCAGAATGGGACTGGGATAGACAGCTTGGTAAATACACCGCCAGCTTTTTCTCCTTATGGAGAGTCACAGCAGGTGGGAGGGTAATTTACATTGTTAAATTAAAAGGCACTGATTTATTTTATGTTGGTGTGTTATTGTTTCATAAGAGCACATGGGTTGCCATTACTTGTGATGGACTCTTGCACTTTATTGTTAAATCCTCCTTTTCCACTTTGGTCAACAGTTACTGGAAATGAATGTTATCTACCAGGACAAAAGCAAGGGGCAAATAAGCATAAAACAAAATCCCAGCCTCCTCCCCAGCAAAGCAGAGGTTTCCAGGGAACCCTCCATGGTTTTGAGCACTGGGATTATTGCAGTTGGTGTTCTCAAGTGGTGCTCCCTGGCCCTCAGGCTGTGCACTGCCTGTACCTGGGGCTGGGGAGGTGCTGCTCCCTGTGCTCTGGTCAGGCTCTGTGTCTCTGAGCTGCCACCTGCTCTGACTGTCCCTTCCCTCAGCAGCATCTGGTGTTTCTCTCAGCCTTGCTGAGGTGCTGCTCAGCAGGCACGGAGCTGGTGTTCCCTCATGGCATGATCCTGGCTGTGCCATGCTTTCTGTAGGGCAGAGTCTGGGAGCAGGGGAGGTGCCTCTGCCTGGAAAGGCTGCCTTTTGTAAGGAGGATTTTGTAAATTCTGTTCTAAAATTACAGGTACTGTTTTTAAGTTGCTCTAAGTCATACTGTTTAAAGAACAAGTCTGGATGATGCTGACATCCACCTGTGCACTGACATCCTTGGCAGTGCTGCTGACTCTGCTCCAGGGGCTCAGGGAGGTGTCCCTTTCACAGAGCTGGAGGCTTTGGCTCTACACATCGTTCATTTAACCTTACTTAATTTTGGCTAATCTGAGAACGGATCTCTTTTCATTTTCTGCTGGATGCACTTTGCACTGAGATATACAGGCATTGGAAGGGAGAAGAACTTGTCTAAATTGTTTGTTTTTCCTTGGGAAAAAAGAAATGGAGATTTATGGCCAGTTTTCCCTCCCCAGGGCTCTCCCTCAGCAGAGCCCTGCTTCGGTGGCAGGAGTTTGCAGCGAGCTATCGGCAGTTCAGCACGACAAAAGTTCACCCAGTTCAGAGCTCTCATGATTACAGAGGAGCTTTTCTTGGGATTTTTAAAATGTCCTAGACACAATTAAAGGAATTTCTCAGCAAGGAGGGTGCAAGCTGGGGACTCTCCGGCAGATGTAATCACTCAAGGAAAACTTTGTTTGGCTTGGCCAGGCCCTGCCTTCGTTCCCTGCTCTTTCATCCTGCCACCAGCCTTTGTCTCTCAGTCTTTGCAGTGTCTGTCTGTCTTTCCCTCTCTCCATCTGCCCCACATTCCGCCGCAGGCTGAATGGGACAGCCTTAACCTGGCTACTTCCAAGACAAACAGCGAGCCTGATGGAAAAGGGGGGCCTTGGCTGTCAGGGGGCTCCGTGGTCACTCACTTCCTAGAATTAAAGGCTGGGAGTTGATCTGTAAGCCAGCCAAGCCAGAGACAATGACTGGGTTCCCATTTTGTTCCTTTGATACTTAAATATCTGCAATGACTAGGAAAACAAAATTTACGTGAAGTAGAAATCCACTTTCTCATACAGATCTGTCCTGTCCTGGGTCCCCCAGTGTGGATGACACCAGTGGCAGAGCTCATCTGTTGTTTCTTACAGGGCTTGAGGAACCAGGCCTGTTCTTAGAGAGCTGAGCTGTAACAACTCCTGGCTCTGATGGGATGGTTTTGGTAGCCACACAGATGGGACTGGTGCAGCTGGAATTCCGGTGCTGGACTGCCTGGTCCTTGTGAGTCACTTCCAGCTCAGGAGATGCTGTGGTTCTGTAAATGAACAGGAGAGAGGCACTGAAGCCCCTGTGACCCCAGGTCAGCTCCAGTGTGTCCAGCCAGGCCCTGGTTCTGTGCCATGGCTTTGCCCGGGGCCTGCACGGGGTATTGCCTGTGCCCAGGAGTGACAGGGGTGCCAAGGTGCCATCCCCTGCCCCACAGCCACCCCTGACAATGCTGCTGGGCTTTTTGGGCGTGAGATCTTCAGCTCTAAACCCCGGAGTGCTGCTGGGCTCTACCAGCTCGTGGTGATTAGAGGGCAGGTAATTAATGAGTGCGTGGTTTGAAGGTTCTGTCAGCGATGAAGTTGGGATGGGGAGTGGGCAGATCCCCTCTCAGGCACTGAGGGACATTTAAAATGCTGCACAGCACCTCAGGTTGGGTGGGAGGCCTGAGAAGTGCCCGTGGCCTGGTGCTCGTGGGCACAGAGCCCTTTAGAGCAGCCTGAGCTCTGTGTGCAGCCCCCAGTCTCTGTAGCCACCCACCCCCAGCAGGCCCCGGGCAGGGCTTGGGGTGGCAGATATCACACACTGAGCTGCTCCTGTGCTCCCATTCAGCACTCTAACTCCGTATCACGCTCTAAAGAGACTTTCCATTGGTATTCAGGGCTCATATCCCAGCTCTGCACGGTTTCCTGCGGGTTCCAAGGGAAAGGACCTTTCCATGCATAATTTAATCACGTTCAGCACGGCGGCTCTGGGATTTTTTTTCCACAGAAAATCTATAACATCTCGTTGGTGAACTCCTATACTTTGAGAACTCGCAGTGCGCTTGCTTATCTCGTTCTCTCAGATAAACACCTCTCAGCATCCTGTTTTTCTTGTGCCATACGAACAGGAAGAGAGCGATTGTTTGAGATGTGCGTCAGTCAGAGCTGGAAGCAGGCAGCCCCTTACCCTCCCCATCGCCATGGAAACCACCAAATCCCTTCAAACACACTCAGCTCAGCTGACAGGTATCCTGCCTTTCCCACTCAGCCTCCCCAGAGCTGTGACTTCAATGTGCAGCACCTCTCAAAAATCGAGGTTCTTTATTTTATCTCGGAGGTGCAGCTATAAATTTTGGAAGCAAACATCCATCGCTGCTTTTGTCCTAAGCAGCAGTGAGGTCTGTTTGGCTGTGGGTTTGGTGCTGGGGACACTGGAAGGGCTCTGAGGCAGCTCTGCAGTCAGTGGGAGCGTGGTGTGAGGGACTGGGCAGGGTTTTGCCCTGTGTGTGATGCCTGCAGCGTGTCCTGGAGCCAGGTGCCTTGAACCAGCCAGCTTTGGGAACAGCATTTGGCTGTTCTGCAGTCACTTCAGGGTGAGCTTCGTGTGTGGAGGGAGCAGATTTAGGGTTTGGGAGTGATTGGAGCTGCTCCTGGCACCTCAGGGTGGGATTTTCAAAAGCAGCAGCAGAAATGTGGCTGAAGAGCACATTGTTTGATACTGCTGAGTATCAGTGCTGCTCTAGTGGAAGGTGTCCCTGGCCAGGCAGGGCAGCTGGAATGGGATGATCTTCAAGGGCCCTTCCAACAAACCAATCTGGGATTCTACCAGAGGTGGAGTTTTAATCTCCCACTCTGAGGTGTAGTTAGCCAGAGGAAGGAGAAACTCTTTTATCTGAGGGGTTTAACCATTGTTTTATTCATAATAAGCAAAGCAGCAATTTCCCTGTGCCTCTGGAGAGCTCCATTCAGCCTGGCCAGATCTTGGTCACTCTTTGTTTACCTGAGTGACCTTGTCCCATGTCCCCAGGTGCCACATCTGCACCTCTTCTGAGCACTCTCACACTGGTGACTCCTGCACTGCCCAGCGCTTTGGGCTGTGCCCAGGGCCTGGCTGCCCTGTGGAGATCAGGAGATCAGCCCTGTGACCACCCTGCAGAGCTGGGAGAGGCCCTGCCCCATTCAGCATCTGCTGACATGTGCTCAAGTCAGGAGCTGGCAGAGGAAAAGGTGGGAATGTCTTTTATATGAGAATCAAACTATAGTTACTGTTCTCAAAAGAAAGTTGGATGGCTTCAAAATGTCTACTACAACTTTTTAAGAGTTACCAGGTGGGTTTTTTCATATAAAACTACTTAGGACACACAGTTAAAGGTTGTTAGGTTTAGAATTTGGGGATTTCCAGAGATGTCTGGAAGCAAAAAAATAGATCCCATTTTATCTCTGTGATAATACTCTGGATCTGATGCTTCTTTCCCATCCTGCACTTGAGTCCTCTGGGGCTGCTGCTGTTCCTGGCAATCTCAGTCTCTTACATAATTAACAAGTTTCCCCTTTTATCCTGGACAATATCAGTTCTCTTCCCCTTTGCAGGACTGATAAGTTTGAAAGAAGAAATGGTTCCTTTTCTGGAGTGCTGTTTGAGGTGTTTTCAAACTGAATTCCCTTTCTGTGACAGTGCCATTACCTCAGTGTAAGGACATTGCCTTGCACCCTGGCTGTGGCAGCCCTGCTGTTCCTGGCCTGAGGAGGTTGGCAGCTCGGTGGGAGGTGAGGAATGGCTCATTCCACAGCCCTGATAGTTGTCCTCCTCCTGGGAACCTGGAGACTTCGCTCCTCACCCTCCCCTCAGCACTGAGAGGGTTCATGGGAACAAATCCTGGTGCTCTTCATCACGGATAAAGTGTGTGGGGCTGGTGGCTGAAGGCAGCAAGGAGAGCCTGGCTGAGCTTTTGAAGGTGTCCCTGCCCATGGCAGGATGAGTTTTTGAGTCCCTTCCACCCCAAACCAGCCTGATGCCAGCCTGGTTGTTGCTCGGGTGTCTGCACACTCTGCTGGGAGAGCAGTGTGGATGTTCTGGGGCTGCTGTGAGGACAGGGCAGCACTGGGCTGGGGCTGTGCTGAGCCTGCCCTGCCCCACGGAGCCTGGGGAGCAGCTCTGCTGCCTCTCCATTGACAAAAAGCACTCAGAAAATAAGAGGGCAATGTCCCTGCCTGGTGTGCTCAGCCAAGCAAGCCTTCTCTTTTAATGAGAGTGCATTTTGTTTGATCTGTGCTTTTTGGGGGGGAAATGATGAATTTTAACCATTATGAAAACAAAAGGCATGGTTATTTGTAAGGATTGTTTTATAAGAAGCATATGTGTGCTTTATTATTCTTGTGCTTGAAGTGTGGGGATTGTTTTCAGTTGGGAGGCTGCAGTAGAAGAATGTGAACTTCTGACTCACTTAGAAATCAAGCATGTATCAGCCAAATGCTGAGGGTTCCTATTATGTTTTCATAACTCAAATTTCTCAGAATGGAAAGGATCTCACTTGCCCTTGGTAAGAGAATGACTTTTGTTGCCATTGAGAAAGGCTGGCTTCTTTTCTAGAAAAACTTGTCTTGCTTTCAATACCTTCATTTCCCTTCATTTCCCTGTTCCCTCCCCAGCACGGAGGTTTCTCTGTGTTCTGCACCTCATTCTCCACCACATTTCTGTTTGAGCCCCTAGTTCTGGCTTTTCAGTAAGGATGTAGCAGCACAGACCCAGGTATGGCTTCACAGAGAGATCCTAGCAAAGCGTGGGCTCAGCTGACGGCACCTGAGGAATTCTGGCTCTAGTCTGGGAAGCCCAAATGGGAAGCATGGAATGGGTATTGGCTGCAGAGGCAGATGGCAGCCCCAGCACTGTGGGATTGTGTGCCTGGCAATGAGGCAGGAGTGTCAGAGAACACAGGGCCAGTTCTGTGACACACAATTGCTGTTGTCACCCCAGACCAGAGACTCGTGGGGGATTGCTGTACCTCGCTAGGTGCACCTCTGAAGTAGAAGTTTCTGTTAAACCAGGTCTGTCTGGAAGATGGTAAAGAACCACAGAAAGATAAGATTGGAGACACTGACCTCCTCCCTAAAGTGAAGCAAAACATTTCCTGCTGGGTGAAGCAACCATCTCAGCTGGGTTGGAATAAAGCTTTGCCCCTGCTCTCCATGCAGGCAGAGACCTGGGCTGGGGGAATCACTCTGGGCTGGCTTTTCCATCTGGCCTATGAACAGAGCATAAACTGCTTCTGCAGTTCCCAGTGATGTGTGGAATCTTTGTGGGTCCCTTCCAGCTCAGGGTATTCTGTGGTTCCATGAGTTTGTGATTCTATAATTAACATTTTGTTCTTGACCTGTCCTGTCCGTGACTTTGTGCTGTGACACTTTGGGGGCTGTGGACCTGCATTTCCCTCACTTTCCTTGCCTTCTTTGGGGTTGCTTTTTTTTCCTTCTTTCAGTATCTTTTCTTTTGCTGACTGTAATTCTTCCAGGGTTTGGGCCACTGGACATTTAATGGCTTTAGGCACAAAGAGAAAAGTGTCAGCAGGTTTTTTTCCTTGGGAAATTGCTGCTCTGGGGTTGGATGTCTCCCTTTCCTGAGGCACAAGAGAGGCACAAGGAGGCTCAGTCAGAACGTGGGGTTCTCTTGCCAGGGCGTTTCAGCTGCACTGGTGAATAATGCAGCAGAATTCTGCAAGGGCAACACTGCAAAACCTCACCAGCAAACCCAGTGCTTACCTCACCAGCCCCCGGGCACCTCTTTTGTTGTGATCACAGCAGGGTTTGAGTGATGGATGCACAAAGGAAATGGAGAGAATGAACAGAAAGTAGTTTATGGCTTTCCTCAAAGGCACTTTTCTAACTCAAAAATACAAGCCTTGTGGTTTATATGGTTTTCAAATGTAACCACAGATCTTGAGAACTGGAAGACATTTGATTTACCATCTCCTGCAATTTTGGTACCAGGTTCAGGGCAGAGCTCATTAATTTTCAGAATGAAAAACATTCAAAGGAAATACATGAATGTAAAATGTTTAAACCAGGAACATGCTATTGGGAGAAACTGTCAGTGCAAGAACTTGAGGCCTTTTGTGTCTTGTTGGAGTGGGTGCAGAGGTGTCTTTCCGAGGTCCTCACCAGCGTGCTCTAACCTTGATTTGGTGAGGCTTTTCCAGCTGTTTGGAGGTCTGCAGCCCCCATTTCGGAGCAGGGAAGGGTCAGTGTCAGACTGAGCACTCAGGATGGGCTCAGCTGCCTGGCACCCATCTCCTGGCCCTCCTCAGCTGCTCACAGGGAGGGAGAGCTGCTGCTCTCTCACTTTGCACACTGGGTGTTCTTGCTGTTTTGCACCTTTGGTTTTATTTTGCTCATTGAATACCCCTTGCTAATAGCTGATATCTCTTCAGGATGTAGGACTTGACATTTCTGTCCCAGCTGGAGAGTAACTGGCTGCAATAGGGTCCAGCATGGACCCATTGTGTCCTCCCTCTGCTGGGATGAGACACAGACATGAGGACTTTGCTCTCCTGTTTATGTCTGGAGGATTTCCCAATTTCTCTCCTTGTTCAATCCCTGCCCTCTGGCACTGGGAAGCCATTCCCTGTGTCCTGTCCCTCCATCCCTTGTCCTCAGTCCCTCTCCAGCTCTCTTGAAGGGTCTCTGAGCTCTCCCTGGAGCCTCTGGGCTCTGTCCACCGGGTCCAGGTCCCTCCTGTGCAGGGGAGCAGGGAGTGGACGCCGTGCTCCAGGTGTGCTGTGTGGAGATAACCCAGCTCAGGGTGTGCTCAGAGCCCAGCCCGGGGCAGGGAAGGTGTTCCCTGGGTACCTGTGGCCGCTCAGTGCCACGCTGGCACCAGTGACCTGCCGAAAAGTGACTGCAGGGATGCTTCCCTGGGCTCTGCCAGCTCGGCTTTCAGCAGCAGGGAGGTAAGGCAGGTCGGTGGGAAAAGGGCTGGGTCTGTTCACTGAGGTTTAGAAAGCTTTTAACAAGTTGAATTATTGGTTGTATCTGAAGTGAAACACTGCTCTCCTAACTGCTCTCATTTCCTCTATCATTCCAGCCTGTTCCCTGCGTTAATTACAGCTCAGATTTACAGTGTATTTGGTTACACACTGCCTTGCCTTCTCTCTTTTTTTTTTCCTGTGTGTGTATAAATTTCTTTGGGAGTCAGGCCAAGAGGAGAGTGTGCAGATATGCACACACACATGGACTGAATTTGACTGTAATTTGCTAATTTACTGGGGAGAAGGGATCTGGCTTTTCTTCTGTTTTGGTGTAAAAAGAGCCTTTTCTTTTTCCAAAGGAGGAGCAGTAGCTGAGAACAGCCAGTGTTTGGAGAGTTCAACATTTCAGAACAAGCAGAGATGAGAGAAAATATTATCTTGTGAATTGTAAATGTGGCATTTTTAATTTGGCTGGTGTTTCCCAGAGGTTAGTGGATAATGGGAATACTATCATGCTCTTGGCTCGATCAGTAATCAGCTTGCTACTTCAAATATTTTATAAATGCAGTGCCTCAGAGTTCAGCTGGATGAGGTAGAGCCTTTCACAGCTGAAGGAGTTTTTTGTGACCTGAAATATGAAGTGCGATGGGATACTGAACATGAAATCCAGCATTTGGAAATGAGCTATTTAGGAATTGTAAAACACAGAAGGTGACTGAAAGGAAGTTTCCTTTTCAGTTTAACATTTTTCTTCTGGCTGTACGAAAACATAAGAGGAGGTGCATTAAGAGGAGTGGTTTTGGAGAGTTCATTCACTTTTTTAAATTCATTCTTCATGTTTAAACTGTTGATGCTGCAGACGATTTTTATTCAGAATATTTTGTGTGGCGGATTTGTAAGTAAACGACTGTGAATTAAGTCGAGTCAGATATCAAACATGTTACTGCTTTTAAAAGGAAGTGTTCCTAAACAATTGCTTTAGAAATACTGGTGGGATGAATATTGGTGTGATGAATATTGGTGTGATGACTATTGGTATGAGGAATGATAACACACAAAAGGACAACTGAATGCAAGTAATGCAATAACTAGGTGAAAAGTAAGAGGAAAATTCCAAATAATGTCCTTTTGAAATATCTGATCCCTCTTTGTTTAGCCTTGCCACTCATCACAGCAGCCTGTCATCTTCCCTCTTCCTCAGGCACCCTCCAGCCCCAGGGCAGCCCCCCCGAGCCCAGCCGGGCCCCTGAGCCACCCCAAAGTCCCCTCAGGGTGCCCCCAGGGTGCCACTGCAGAGCCCCTCACTGAGCTCCCGAGCTGTGCCAGGGGCTAGGGGGGTCCCAGGAGAGGGGTGGGATGAGCAGGGCATGGGGCAGCAGCAGGATGGGGTGTGGGGCAGCAGCAGCACAGCTCTGGGGTACAGCACAGCTCTGGGGTGCAGCACAGCTCTGGGGTACAGCACAGCTCTGGGGTGCAGCA
>VZRF01000363.1:483758-561883 GCA_013396875.1 Vireo altiloquus | reverse complement strand
GGAGAGGTGACAGGGGTTAGGTGTGAGTTAGGAAGAGTATGACCTTTCTGAGGGTCCCAACAACATCTCGTTGCTCCTCTCCATCTGGCCTTCTTAGTGGTGAGGGTCCCCTGTCGCAGCCGTGGCCATGGCCACACCATGTCACCACACGCCAAAGAACAGACAATGCTGTGGATTAATACACGTTTTGGGAAGGTTGGGATGCCCACGTGCCTCCCTTGCAGGGGCCAGTTTGGCTCTGTCCCTTGCAGCACTGAGGGTCTGTGGCATCATCTCTGGTGCTCTGGGGCAGGGCCTGAAGATGCCTTTGGGGGGGCCTTTGCTGGGCCGTGTCACCCCCTCTGTCCCTCATGGGGATGCAGCTTCTCCCCCGAGAGGGCCCCTCAGCCAGGCTCCCCTGCTCCGGGGAGGGTGGGTGGTCACTGCCTCTCACCTGAGGCTTTTCCAACGCACCCAAAGCCTCTCTCCCACCCTTTGGTTCGGGGGTCTGTGCGAGCCTGGTAGCTGATAGCCCTGGGGCTGTGGCCTCCACTCCTGAGGTGTTCAGCTTGTGCTTCATGAATGCATTCTTCTCTCCCAGCCCAGACCTGAGTCACTTCATCTTATCTTCATCAGTGAGGGTCCAGGGCTTCTTAAAGCCCCATTCAGGGTGTGGCAGTCTTCTCTGCAGCTTTTGTAATACATTTTTGAAAGTCCTTCATGAAAGTGTTTAAGTCATAAAATATAATATTTCAGTCTCTGACAGCTTCCAGCAACAGTCTTCCACCTGCAGAACCTTCCAAAGCCTGCTAGCAGGATGCAACATGGACTTTCTAATCTCAAAGTTTCGAAAAGTGGACATTTACCCAGTAAAACCATTTTGTACCTTAGCTATGTAGAGGTACTTTGGTTTGTTCTCTTCATTAAAGTTACTGCTCAGCACAGTTCTAGATGGAAGTTTCTGGGAAACGCCACAATTTAACTGGCTGGTAAAATAAAGTCCAGTTGTCATTCCTGTAACAGAGAGGACAGTTTGGGGCACTTTGCTTTCAGAATACTCATCTTTTATTTGGTGTTCCAGATGCATAAATAAAGTGATGCTGCTGTTCTCAACAAAGCCTGTCTTAGAAGTGAATTGCCTTTTACTCTAGTTTTGTAAATTCACTAAAGATAATTGTGAACCAGCTGTTTGTAGATGCCTCCAGTTTATCAATGATTTGATTGATAACTTACACACAAACGTTGGTGAGTGCTACTGAGATATTTAAAAGACTGATATTGTTCCTACAAGACTTGCTGCAAGGCAAACAATTATCTTTATAGATGTTTTTGACAAAGAAGAAGTAAGAGATTATACATTTATTTATAAAATGAGAATGTCAAAAACCATATTCATCCTGTGCAGTCATACAGAAGCCAGCAATATTTGCACAGATAGTTTTCTCTTGAAATTTGTACATATTTACAGAAGTTGTTACTGGCAGTCAAATACTACCTGGTATTCAGATGCTCCCACTCACAGAAATCTCTTTTTATTTGGCCAAAGGTTGTCACAACAATAGAGTATGAAACTTGCTACCACCAATGTTTGTTACGTAACTGAGCTCTCAGATACAGCTCCCAAGGAAAGCTCTAGAAAGTGACTTCAAGAAGTCAGTTGGAAAAGGGAAATAATACATCTTTTGGTATTCTTCTAAAGACAAAGCCTCTTTGAAAACGGAGGACATATAAAACGAAAGCTCACAGAATAAGTTTAACCAAAGACTAAATGTAACACACTAAAAGCCTTTGAACAGACTATGAAGGCTGTTTTTAGCTCCAGAAAAACATTTATATTGTTATTTGAGTTGGATATATTTCCAGGAAGATGTTTTGTACTCTAGGAAAATCTACATTAGTCACAAATGTCCAAAAGACAAATTTAGCTAATGAGGAAAAAAAAAGTCATAAAGACGTAAAAATTTTATTTTTAATCTGTAGCATAATATTTTTTCATGTTTATACTTGGAAAACAAAAAAAAAAAACCCATGTGCTGCTTACTGACATGTTCATTAGAAAAAAAAAAAAGCCAAATTGACTTCTCTGAAAAATGCAGCATTAATCTATGACACACAGTAATGGTGATAATGGGAGCCTCGTTCATTCTGGCTGGGTACAAATTATGCCTCAGTGAATCAGTGTAATTCTCAGTGCTTTAAGGGTGAGTCACCCAGCACAGAAACCCTGCAACCTCTCTTGGGGTCAGCTGGTGGATGCCCAGGACACCCTGAAGAAGGCCTGCCCGGACAATATTCCTCGGGAAGAAGGCACACACATCTTACTTGTACCAAAAGCCACCCCTGCTGTCCACACCCAGAGCCCCTGCAGTCCCCTCTGAGCTCCCTTCTGGGCCACCTGCCCCTAAAACCCCGTGCTGGGAGCTAAATGTCTGTCTTCAAGAAGATTCTGTTACCAGTTTTATTATTCAAGCAAAAGCAGAACTTAGATGTTCAAATTTCTCTTCCAGTGGACAAGCATCCTCCTGTCCTTGCTTTGCAACGGGTAAAGCCAGCTCCTGGCAAAAGGAGACAGAAAGTGCTCCTCACCTTTAATGGAAAAGTTACTGCTCTGTTTAATACTCTTTTTCTATTAATACATCAGTGCAACTGTTCATCTGCTAGGGACACAAATATTCTTTTTCTCTAATACTCTTTTCATTTTTATCTTCTCTGTGGAAGACAACTGTGATGGAACTTTGAGGTCTGACATGTATTTAAATAAAATATGAAAGCCTGAATTGGAATAGTGGCATAATTTTACCAGACTTGAATTATTTGAAAGGTATTTTACTTAAATCATAGCTGCACAATTTTAATTGCTTGAGATAGAGACTTATTTTCCTTACTTCTGGAAATAATATTGCCATATTAATAGCTTGTGAATTATGTGCTGACACTTTGTAAAAAGAAAAATTAATCTGGGTAAAAGAATCCCAGTAATACACAATTTATGAGGGAAGAAAGCTCACAGAGGTTACCATTGTATGAGTTCTAATAATAGTTTAAAAGTATGATTTAGGTTGATATCTGAATAATGGCAGCCCAATTTTTTAAAGTCTTTGTAGCATCTCAGTCTGAACTCATAATGTACCATGAAAAATCACTACTATAATATATTACTTCCTCTGATAAATAGCACAACAGCACTTTACAGACTTTGTAAAAATGTTTGTACTCAACAAACTTGTAAATTGCAAACTCAGTTTTGCAACAGATAATCTGAACTTTTCAGAGTTCACAAAATTATTGATAATATCTGAGACTGAATTACGTATATGATATCAAATGTGTTTCCTCCCCTGAAAATGCTGTTTTCCAGAATCAAGTGTCATAGCATTCACATAAAGTCAAAAAAAGAGTAAAACGCTGAGAAAAATTAAAAGGGGAGATGTTTTACATCTATTTTTCAGCAATGGGAAATTTTTTGCTGGCCAGCCTTCGCGTATGAAGATCCGGGGAAGGCCTCTTTTTCCTTTCAGACCTTCCAGCCTGCGCACTGGATTTTTTAGGTGAGACACAGGGCGCGCAGATCTGAGCCCACCCTTTAATCCCGAGGTTCAATCTGCCGGGCCAAAGCGATTCTGGACAGTGACAGTGAGTTCCTCCTCAGGACGTAGGCAGATTGCCCCCTTGCAGGGCTAACGAGCTCTGCCTGCCCGGGGAATATCCGGCCGGGAATCGAACACGGGCCCCGTACAATTACACTACACCACCGGGGCTCAATGGGAAATTAAGGCAACTCAAAACATGCAAATAAGGCTGAGGCTGAGAAGGTATCCTCCAGTTTTCCAAACAACACAATATTCAGCACCAGTAAGTGTCACAGCCCTCTCTATTTCATTTGTGTGGGATGTCCCTCTCAGCTTGCAGCCCACAGTGGCACCACCTTGCAGTTATCACACAGGTTAACCAGGACAGCCAGAAAATTTCTCAGCACACAAAACCAAAATGAGTCATGCTGGAAACTGAGCAAGCAGCACTTTTCTCTCCAAGCCTCGGCGTGTTGAGAGGCCACTGGGCCAGTGGATGCACTGTTCAGCCCTTGTCGGGTAATGCTGAAGTGGGGATATGTGCCACATACTAAGAAATCTGCATTTCTGTCAAGACAGAAGAGAGTGAAGACTGTGGAGTGCCTGAGGTTGTCTGGAATGAATTACACTCTACTAGTGGAACAGATCATTATTAGGGTTACAAACAAATAAAACAAGAAAATAACTAGACTAGCAGCAGACTTAATATTTAGAGCTGTACAAGAAGACCAAACTGTTAATTCCACTGAAAAGGAATTAACACCCTACTTAGGTGTTAATTAAATATAACAATATTTGTCATAAAAGCACTCAGCTCCAGGTAGCAGAAAATTTCACATCAGAGAAATGTTGCCCTGGATCACACTCTGGCTCATTATATTTGGTGGTCTGTCTCTGATAAACATGTTGTCAAAGCAAAAAAGAACCATCAGAGTCTGGGTATTCTGGCTGCTGCAATGTGACAGGGCAGACTCTCTAATTCTGCCTCTGAATCACTCCCACTGAGGATACAATTCCTATAGTCACTCTTTTTTACACATATGGAAAGGAAAATCTTCCTACTTGTCTCAGAGAGAAGCAAAAAGGATGAAATGAAAGCAAATAAATAACCACAAAATACAACACAGAGATTTGTAGATGACAAAGCAAACGATTGCCATGTACTTACTGCTGACAGAGTTTTCTAAGCAGTGCAACACAGTTCTTCACTTCCTGGCACAGCCAGACTGCATGAGCCCATGTCTCTGTGTCAGACAAAAATAGTAGATCCCCAGCACGCAAACACAATGTAGCTTCAAATTAGCCCATCCTTAAAAACCTACAAAAATGGGACTGATTTTTTTAAAGAAAAAAATTGAAGTCCTTGTAATGCCACTCAATAAACTCTTCAAAATTGCTGTATGTATAGCCAATAGAGCAATGTCTTTATGCCATCAAAGGTATCTTTTGTGAGAAATGGTACTTTAGCATAAACAACAGCACTTGGTCTTGGAGCACTGAACCAGCTGCTCGGTGCATGAAGAGGCTGTTATATTCTGGGACAGTCTCAGTTGGTTAGCTGAGTCCCCTCGTGCTGATTTAATTAGCACTGCTGGAAAATGCAAATGACCAAAAGAGACACTGTGCATTGTGCAAAATTAGATTGTGAAAAATGTGTGTGCTTACATAATATGTTTCAACAGCGAAATAAAATGCTCCTGTTCCCAGGAGCTGTAGGCAGGCAGATGGTGGGTACTCCAGCAAGATCATGCACTCTGCCTGCAGAGACACGATGCCCTCAACCTCTGGGGAAGAGTCTGCTGCTGCATTTCTATAATACCCCAGTTTGCTGAGCCACAGAACAAAACACCGGATTACAGCTGGACTAAAATTGCTCACTCTGCATCCCCAGAAGCGGAAAGGTGTCACATCAGGGGACAAAAATGAGATGACAGAGCTGTAGGTTCACTTTGTTACCCTTCAGGCACATTGTCCCCATGGCTATGATCCACTGGACTGAAATCAATACAGCTTGTAATTCAGGAGTACGCTTCGTTGTTTTGCACAGAATTTATTACATTTTCACAGTTGTCACTTAATTAAAAGAGAAAACTAGAGGGCTAAAATCATGGGACAATAAAGAATTTGGCAAGCCACTGAGGTGTGCATTAATAGTTATACATTTCCAGCTTTATCTGTGCATGTTAAGGTCAGTATCAGTCTGCATATGGTACAAAGCCATTAAAAGAGCCTCAGATACGAACAATATCAAGCAGGATGTCCCTGTAATTTCACCTGTCTTTGTTGAGATTTTGATGCATACCCCATAAAATATTAGATCTGTACTTTCCCAATGCCATTTCCTTCATTTAATGCTGCAAGCCCAATATACCGTATAAGAAATGCCAGCAGTCAATTTACCTTTTTCTATTTTAAACATGTTTGACAGTATTAAACTAGCATGCAGAGATAATGGAGAGATTTATGGTTTTAAATCAGGAAGCTAGTAAAAATTTTCTGTTTCTCTAAAATTGCAATAAAGAAGGAAACTAAAACAATAAAAGGCCTGATTCTTGGATGCTTGTGCAGCTATAGTAAAGAAAATTTCCATTAATCTCATGTATTTTATTCTACACACTTGAAGACCGGAAGGAAAGAGAATAACTTCAGTACTTGACTTAAATTATATTACCTTTATCCATTTTGAAACACTACTGTGAGGCCTCTGGGACAAAGACTGGTGGACTTGGGCCTCATATGCACAACAATGCTAGTGTGCAAGTTAGATTGTTTACTCATCCTATGCTAACAAGCTCAAATGATGCTAACACCATCTGCATTCAGATTTTGGGGTATAAGGTCAGAGCAGAAAAAACAGATGGCTACATTTAGGGACTCTGCAAGTGTCTCTTTTGCTTTAGGAAGACAGGCAAAGGATGATGGCACAGGATGAAACAATGACTTTACAATGCATATTTCATGCAATAAATAAACCATATCATCTGCTGCATTAAGAATAAGGTTTTTTGTTTCAGGAGTCCTTTCAGACTCAAATGTGCTAAAGGTTCGATTTGAATGTTGAGGTTGCTTCTGAAGGCTCCTTGAGCTGCCAAGTGATGCCTCAAAACTCTAAGTTAGAAGAACTTAAAGATTGCATTGGACTTACTTTTCGTGAAGTTCTCAGAAACTGCACAGACAACTGAAAAAGTAATGCAGCTTTGGGATCAGTATTAATAGACAGCAGGTCCTCCTGGCCCAGCCAGCCATGCTGAGCTCTCAGAGGAAGCGAACTCCACAGGACCAAGGCTCTTGGTGTCCCAAACAAGCAAGTATTTGGTCTGTAGATAACTGCATGAACCTAATGCATGTATGTCTTTATATCTCTTTCTTGCAAGAGATGTCAGATCTAAAGAAATACCTCATAAAAAAGGAAATATCTATACATGTCTGTATCAGTATAGCACAAGCCAACCACCCTAAGGACTTTTAGACTCTATAATACTGAGGAGAAAAATATTTTTGCTCGCAGTCAAAGAACATTATAAACAAAAAATAATTTAGATACCCTGCTAACGATGAGATTTCTTTTGCACAAATAACAAGTTGCAATGGTATCAGCATGTCAGTTTAATTCAGATTCAGAACTAGTTTCTACATCAAAATTGTGAACTCCTGACGGGGAACATCTAGAGCTGAGGAACTCTCTTGTTTTAACTGAGACAGTGAGGGAAGTGAAAATCGTGTTTGTCCCAGCAAAAAGAAAGAAACCATAACATTTCAAAAAGTTATGAATGTGTGATGTTGGTTGAAGCTTGGTGCAGAGCATCCATGGCTGGCCTTTTAGAGACTGACTTCAGTTGAAACTATGATCTTATTCCTGAGGTGAATTCAGAGGTATTCCACAAAGGCATCTGATTTTTGGTGCTTTAATTAAACAAATGGAGGAGAGACATTTCAAAGAAAATTGAGTAGAGCAGTCCGTCCTGTGCTGCAGTCTGGAGGCATCTTTTAATCAGTAAAAGACCAAAGACACCATGAAAAGGGGATCTGGGTTTTGTTCTTAAGGAACACATAAAAGATGTACTAATTCACCAGTTGTCAAAGAAGAGCTGGCAGATGCCCTTATTCAGAAAGGGAATAGTCAGTGTATGAAGATATAAACTTTTTTTGTTTGGAGATATTTCAGCAACAAAGGAATGCCAAACATCAAGGAAAACCAAGAGGAAAGCTAACTTCTGAGGATGCTGCCAGCACTATAGCAGCTCCTAAAAAGTATCAACTAGTCTAATCCCATGGACTCATGATGGGCCTGTCAGAGCTGGCCCCTTTCTGGTTTATCTTCAACCAAAATGAATCCAGCCTGCCTCTTGTGATATTGATCTGCAGGATGAACTCAAGTATAAAATTAATTTCTCATTGCAAATATGTTTCTCATGCAATAAATTCTTTCCTTTTATGCTATACAAACTAATGCTATATATCCTGTTTTTGCTTCTGTTCTGTAAGCATAATGGTTATCTGTCGCCCTAACAAGTATCCAAAAAGATACTCATTACTATTACTACATTCAGTACTCAATATTATTGCTACTTCCATCATCATCATCATAATTATTATCTATTCCCTGTATTAATCTATTCCAAAAATAGAATACCACAAAGGGAAAAAAGGATGCATTTTGGGACAGCAACCCGCTACTACACCACAAACAAGAAAAATGCTGGATATTATAAATAGTTTATTCAGAATTTCAGATTCAAACTAGCCAGGCTGCCAAAGGCTACTGAAACAATGATTGGGTTAGAAAAAAGTCACTGAGCAATATTTATGTCTCTAAACATGGAACTGAGCATGAGACAGTCTTAAGATTACTTCTTTTCTGTTTTAGGGCAAATTACATTTTCTGAATTCCTGCATCACAAATGTGGGGAATTTAAAAGCATAAAATAGAGAAGTCAGAGCTGTCATTTGATGACTGCAGATCTGGAAAGACCAAAAACCCCTCCAAACATAAGCAAAGGTATGCAGGTATATTTTAAGATTAGAGATACTAATGCTTGATGTTGAAGGTCAAAAAAACCCTTTAGATCCTTTAGTCTGACCTCCCACGTGTAGCAGGATATGCTATTTCAACTCCTGTACTAAGCCTATTAATTCACGTTGCTACAGCTGTTTCCAGAAACATCTACAGGCTTGAAGATGAGAAAAGCTGGAGACCCTCCCCTCTTTCTAAGGTGATTTTTTTGGCCTTACTCTTCAAAATGTATGCCATAGTTACAATCTGAATGTCTCTGACTTCTGTTTGCAGTCCTTGGCTAGAGTATTCCTCTTTGCCTTCAACAATGAAATACCCATAACTGCTCCAAGAAAAAAAGTTTATGTTACAAATTAAAGCACTTTCTTTCTCCTTTCTCCTTTTACTTTTTCTGTTCTTTTTCTTCTTTTTTCTTTTTTTTTCTTTTTTTCCTGTTAAGGTTGAGCTAAACAAACTGAGGGAATGAATTTCTCTGGTTTTATATCTCTTGGATGTTTTTTCCCTGCAACTGATTTCTAATTTGTCTGCATCACATATAAAGATAAGAGCAGAGCTAGACACAGATCCCTCTTTGCCTCACCAAGAGCACCCATGACTGTATCACCACTGGAACGGAAGGAAATTTAAGGTCTCTTTAGAGGAACCAACTGAAATAAACTCTTGGCTCTTCTGAAAAGCCTCGCATATTTTCACAGTGCCTACAGAATCCTGTGTATTTAAGAGTATTTCAGTACCAGAACAAGAAAGCTTTTAATGGTAATGAAATAGGCTGTCACAGGACACAGAAAAAGTGAGGATTCAACACAACTATTTAGGAGAAATAGGAAAATTACAATACAAGAATAGGAACTATTTTATTAACACCATCAATCATACCATTCAATGGCACAGGTGACCAGTAAGAAATATGCTCTAAGGGCTATTTGAAAAGACAAAGGTATTTACTATGATTTCAAAGTCAGCCACTAAAATAAGAGGTGGACAGCTAAGTATTTTTTCGCGATCTGGGCCTAAATAACTTTGGCATTGTAACATAAAACTACAGGGGAAAAGCTGGAGTATGTTAAAACAAACAAGAAAATGCTTGTAAGTAATAATAATAAAGTCTTAAACATTATTTCCTGTATGAAAATGGAACTTGCACTTTCCTGCACAAATATCTCTAAAAATGCTAATTTGCATATATTTTCATAATTTTCACCTACTTGCCTAAAGTTTATATGTACTGATATCCCTAAATGGTGAAGTGGCTTATGATGCCAAATAAACTCTGAATTTTACAGCACAAAGATGCTATGGGAGAGTCACGTTTATTGTTATTACTGAAAAAATGTTTTCTTTAGTCTTTGAAATTTAGGAAAATAAGAAACTGCAATTTGATGAGAAAATAGGTGTGTCAGACACTGAAAAGAGTTCATGCCTCAAACATTGATATAAAGTTTTAAAGAAGCTACAAGCACAGAAACCTCCCTGAAGAACTCTGGACTGTTAAGTCAAACTACTGAGATTAGATAAGTGAAAACCCATTCTTTCATCAGCCTCAGGCCTGTGAGAAACAAACAAGTAACCAAAGGAAAGAATGTGAGCCAAACCCAAGATCCTCCTAAGGATCTTCCCTGGCTGAGTTTGGGGTGGGGGCAGAGCACAGCTCACAGGAGCCAGGTTTGGGGTGGGGGCAGAGCACAGCTCACAGGAGCCAGGTTTGGGGTGAGGGCAGAGCACAGCTCACAGGAGCCAGGTTTGGGGTGGGGGCAGAGCACAGCTCACAGGAGCCAGGTTTGGGGTGGGGGCAGAGCACAGCTCACAGGAGCCAGGTTTGGGGTGGGGGCAGAGCACAGCTCACAGGAGCCAGGTTTGGGGTGGGGGCAGAGCACAGCTCACAGGAGCCAGGTTTGGGGTGGGGGCAGAGCACAGCTCACAGGAGCCAGGTTTGGGGTGGGGGCAGAGCACAGCTCACAGGAGCCAGGTTTGGGGTGGGGGCAGAGCACAGCTCACAGGAGCCAGGTTTGGGGTGGGGGCAGAGCACAGCTCACAGGAGCCAGGTTTGGGGTGGGGGCAGAGCACAGCTCACAGGAGCCAGGTTTGGGGTGGGGGCAGAGCACAGCTCACAGGAGCCAGGTTTGGGGTGGGGGCAGAGCACAGCTCACAGGAGCCAGGTTTGGGGTGGGGGCAGAGCACAGCTCACAGGAGCCAGGTTTGGGGTGGGGNAGGGGATATAAACCCATGGGATTCTGTGCCTTTTGGGGGGAGGGGACCTTCACCACCAAGGAGAGCAGCTGGAGAGGATCAATGGAACATCGTTGGGATCCATGGAGTGGTGATGTTCTCCTTATTCTGTCCCTGTCAGAAAGAAGTCAGGAAAAGTCCCTGACTCTTTCTGTCCCCCCCCACCTATTTTCTATTTCTGTCTTTGTCCTTTTCTCTTTCTCTCATACCTACTATACAATAAAATCCATATTATTGTCACTGGCCTATGGTCTTGTTTGCACCTTAATTTGGGCAGAGGAATTTCTAAAGAATCTTTATAATAATTGGATCTGAACAAGGTGTTTTCAGGTGTGCTGATCTCTGAGATTCCCCATCCCTCATTTGTTTGTTTTGTTTTTTTTTTTCTCTACTAGATATTTGAACAAATTTAAAATGAGAATAAAAACATTTCAAGTCTTACTCACTTTCAATTGTACACATATGGGAAGGCTAATAGAAAATCATCTCCTTTTTATTATTACCAATTCTTCTGTTATTGCCCATGTTTATTAATAGAGAGAGGTCCGATGCTGCGGAATTAAAATATGTGATGTTATACAATATGAAGTGATAAACTGTAAGCAATCATGCCATTAAGGAATATCAGGAGATACCTGTGCACAAGGGACATTTAACGCTATTCAATAGTTAATAATGTCATATTAACTGGCATTTCACTGCTTCTGAGGGCTTAATTGTCTGACATTAACATTCTTCTTGCACTCTAGGGATGTTCTTTACACCACTCCTTTAGCTAAGGCAAATGTTATTGCAGCTCAGTTGCTTGCCCGTCCCTCTCCCCAAAGCACTCTGTTGATGGCTAAATAGCTGCTTCACTTACAGAGGAAAATATGTATTGCTGATGAGTAGGACAAAATAATGGGAAAATTATTTTGATGAACACAAGATACATGTTGAAATTTCCAAACCTCTTTTGGCATACAACAGAAGACAGGAAACCAGTTTGCTTGATGTGGTTATATTAGTCATTCTACTTAACATTGAATCTTCAAATAAAGTATACTTTCATTTTCACATTGTTTTTTTCTGCAGATGTAAGTCCCTCTTATGGAAGATACAGCAGTCAGTGTCCACAGAGCAGATCCAACATGATAAGCCATCGATTATCCAACATGATAATTCTTAGATTTCTCTCAAATTCTCTCAGTTTACAGCAACAATAAGCTTTCTCTGTTTTTCCTAGATCATGCCCTAAACTATGGCACATTTCTATAATGATGGGTATGGTACATCACTCACGCTTTTTCCATAACTAAGATCTTTTTCATAACCAATCTCTTCTAAGATGAACAGGTGCTCTGATGTCTTCCTGCATCTGAAATACTGCTGACCTGGCCAGCTAAAGTTCCACTTCTCTGAACTGATTCCTATGGCAAAACAGGACGTGTAAATTCACGATACTCTAGCCTTTTTTGTACAGTTGTGTAAGATTGTCTTGCTTGCAACCACTGTTGTTAGAAGTTTTCATCACTCAAGGCCTCAAGATGCCTTCCTCCATCCTCCAGAAGTTTCAGTTCTTTAGAAATGAACCAGTTTTTGCCCCAGCCTTCTCCATATTGAACATAAACGGGTTCAATTCTTTGTGACTGGTGTGTTAATTTTTACATTCCAAACTAGAGACAACGCAAAATGCTCTTTGCTGCAAATAATTTTTTGCATTTTAAAGGCATTTTGACAGGTCCTTTCTCCAAGAAATATGAACTGTCATTCCCTTAGAAAAAGCTTATAAGAGAGACAGATGTTTTAGCACTTTTTGAGCCTGTTTCTCAACAAGGAATTTTTGTTTGTTTGTTTCCAGTGCTGGTATGCCTAAGAGAGGAAGTACCAAATTTCATTTCCAGTTGTTGCACTTAAAAGCCCCAAGAATGAAAGCGTAAATATGGCTTCCTTGCTTACTCCTCATTCATTTTCACCATCATATACTGATTGCTTTCATTTGCTTCCAGATTTTAATTTCTTAAAGGCCTCCCTGATACTGTTTTGAATTGTCAGGGAATTAATGCTACAGATATTAGAATGGGAAAATTAAAGTTGAAAGCACCCAAACCACTGAAGCTGAAGGATACATGACTCTCACAACTCCACTCATTTTCCATTCCTCACTTACTGGGGATAAATTAAATGATGCCATAGAACAAATATGATTCATCTTTAGCTATCTAAGAGTCAGATATCCAGTCTGAACTAGTTATTTGGTCTCCCTCAGCAGTTAATACAGTGACTAACAATGTAGACATGCTTTTAGAGGGGGTTTTGTAGAAGTAGAATCATAAAGGAGAAAGAAGAAAAAAAATTATCCTAGACTGATGCAGGAAAACATGACTCTAGCATTTAGAACACAGCATCTCATAAGACTGCCTGCAGTCCACTCGCAAACTTTCCACCAGCAGCCTCACCACTCCTTCCCATGGATTTCCCTCCACCCCAGACATTTTGGCATAATTCCTAATTAGATTTCATGCTAACACAGTTAACTTCCTAGCCAAACTATCAACAAAAATTTTTCCTAAAGTATCCATCAAGCTTCATTTTAAACCTTGTTTTACAATACCATGTGGGAAGTGAATACACTTAAAAAGTTTTTCTTGTATTGTACTAAGAATATCACTTTGATTCATTACCTGAATAAGGAAACAACAGTGATTATGTGACATAGAAACTTTTCTTTTATTCTTTTCAGGCATTTTTTGAAATGTCAAATCTGCACATTATATAGCAGTGCATCCAGAATCAGAAGGTAAGGCTAAATCTGTATGGATTGGTCTTCCAAAATGTTTCATTGAAAAAAGAACATAAAGCAAAAAAGTATTGCTGTCAACAGAAGTGCTGTTTTCCAGAGAGCACTACGAACATTCAATAAAACAGACATATGGATGCACTTTATTCTATCAAAAAATACTGTTAAAAATTGTCTCGAGAGACTTGAGAATCCATTAGAAGCTGTTTTGGTGGGGTGAAAAGTAAAGTATTAAAAGAAATAAAATATGTATGAGTTCTAGTAAGTCATCTCTTCAGTTCCTTAACTTCTAACCTCTTCTTCAAAGCTTAAACCCAGCTTTTTTTCTACAGAACTTTCTGGCAGAAAGAATTACTTTCAAATCAAGGTGTTCTGCACTGCTACCATTAGCTGGTAACGTTTTTTTTTTTAAATGTTTCTGTAGTGACCCATGTGTGACTCAAACACAGTTCCTTTATAGCAAAACTATTTTCAGAGCTGCACGTGGCTCAGGGGCCTCCAGCACAAGGAGGACATGGACCTGCTGAAACGAGTCCAGTGGAGAGCCATAAGGATGATCCAGGGCTGGAGCACCTCTGCTGTGCAAACAGGCTCGGAGAGCTGGGGCTGTCAGCAAGAGGGTAGGTGTAGATTGGAGATAAGGAAGGAGCTCTTTGCTGTGAGGGTGGCGAGGCACTGGGACAGGCTGCTGGTGCTGCAGGGGAATGTGCACACCTCACACTGCACCTCACACTGCAAAGGACTACCTTAAACTGTGTACAGGTCCTTGTCCCTTGGTAACTGCGTCTGATGAGCTTTGAGCCCAATCCAAAAAAAAAAAAATGTAACATATCTCAGTGTATTGCACTTTAGGTACAAAAAAACCCCAAATGAGATTTCTGGCTTCATGGTTTGAAAACTCCTCAGGCACAGACATTTGTTTAATGACCAGTGTGGCTACGGCTGAGCAGAGGACTCCAGGATTCTGACCAAACTACATCTAAATCTAGAAATTAGATGAGAATGAAACTCCCGTGCTCAGGTGTACCTGATCCATGCCTTCATCTTTTGCATTTTAGAGATTAAAATAATGACCACTTGGAGAAGTTCTTCCTTCTTACACTTCCTTCTTACATAATTTGGTTTCTCAACTCAGTCCTCAGATTCCCCTCTTGGGATCAGGGGCCTAAAACGTGAACATTACTGTTCTCAACCTGCAGATACTTAAAGCCTTTAGTAAATATGAAAATAAAAAATCTAATCAAGCTTGGTCTTGCAAAAGGAAGACAGGCCTACTGAGATTTTTCAGTAACTTCTAATGTTTCACCTTTAGACCTTCTACTTCAATCACCCGTTTATGAGTGACTTCCCTTCCTTGCTTTGTCCCCAACATATTACCAACAGGATAATTTTATTCCAGGGCTCCATTTTCAGAATTGCCTCCCAATACAAGGCAACAGAGATTCCTCACCATCATCCTGTCATTAAGAAGAAGCAGCAAGCTTTCTGCTTGCCCAGATTTCTACCAGTGATTTTTTCCTGGAAGGAAGGTCCTCTTGATAGGTTTCCTCACTCCTCTCCGAGATACTCTACTGATAATATTATATTTTCTAAAGTTTGTGCAGAGCTGGAAAAGTGTCATTTGAATTCTAGCACAAAGCCATGAAGTCTCATAGTTTGTACCCAGGACAGTCACTCTGTCCACTCTTTATCAAAAATAATTCCACTACAGTCAACCAAACTGCACAGGTGATGCATAAGTAGGTAACAGGAACTGGCAAATATGGGTAATGCACATTTCAAAAAGAAAAACTCAATATAGGTACTGCGGGCTATTCCCAAATTGGTAACATGACTGGGCAGTGCAGCACGAAGCCTGCAAGAAGACAGACATTTTAACGAGAAATCAAGTGAGGATTGGCTCTCACAATTTTTTAAGACTTAAGAAACTTTCTGTGAATTTTTTTGGTAGCAGTACATTGTTCAGAAGCAGATAACTTTCAAGATGAGATTTCTAATCATGATTTTTTTACCACTAGATGACCTGCCATGTAGTCACAAGAATCTGTAATTTTTTCTTTGGAATTAGACAGTTTTAATTAAAATGCTAAAACATATTAAAAAAATTATCTAGGCATTTTTAAATAATTTAAAATGCATTTTGTAACTAAAAAGCAAACAAAATTACCTATTTGCAAAAATGTTAAAATAAAAATATACATTCATCTTGTGCATGAATTAAAGTGTACCTAGAGGGCGTACACAGAATTAAAAATCAGATGCTATTAAAATGCAATTGAGAAACCATAATTATATGTTAAACAGAAGCACAAAGACAAGGGATAGCTTCATATCTCAGCTGTGGAATAGCTGTTCAGGGTAAATGAACTGAATACAGATTCCCCCTCACAACTGCAGTCTTTTGTAGAGCTATGTAATTACTTAAGATCTCAGCAGCTGCTCAGAGAAGCTAAAAGCTGGTATTGGCTAAGCAGTTTATTCATGGTTCTGAATGGCAGTCCTTTAGCTCTCCTAAGGAGAAGGTTTCAGTTTTATCTCTGTATCTAAGTCAAAAGGCTTCCAAGGTGGATGTAAGAGACAATGCTAAAGACTCCTTATTAGGGCTAAGAAACTGGAATCAGTTTGGATGCTGCAAAGACAAACTCATTGCTGCCCTTCCCCAGCTGAAGGTCCACAGCTCTTGCTGCAGGGCTCTGGCTGCCCCAGGCACTCTGTGTGGGCACAAAGTCAGTGCAGAAAAGGAAAATCTGCACCAGAAAAGGTCCAACACAGAGGAACAGGCCTTCGCTGTCTTCCTAGAAGCTATACTGGGATCTGTACTAGGAACAACCACATTTAAATGCTGAAGTAACAGTAATTCCACATACCAGTTGTAGCTGCTCCCTTCCAAAATGGTGTGTTTAGTCCATTTTACTGTTTTTCTGTTTGCTGTCAGGTTTTGGTTTTAGGTCTTTTTTTTTGTGAGGTGTTTTGCCTTTGTGGTGCAGGGTTTTTTTTTAGTTTTTACTTAGAGTCTTTGTTTCAGGAATCATATGAACTACAGAATCTAGAAGCTATTATACCTAAGCTATTTAGAAATTGCAAGAAACATTTTGGAGAGGCATACTTTCACTGAAACAAAGAATATACTCGCTTAGAAATGTTCAAACACCAGTAGAGTTATAATTCTGCTTGCAATGGGTTCACCCAAACTGAGATGTCTCTGCATTTATGTCAGTGAATTAATTCTAATGATTCATAATACTTTTATTTTGCACATTATACATGTTCTTAAGATACTTGTTTGCCTAAGAATCTGGTAATTTCTTCTTTACTCATAAATTCATTTAGAAACAATGACGTCTCTCACCAAGACAGAAGTTTCTGCTAAGACCAAAACATTGCTGTGGGCACTAATGCTAGAATAAAAAAGAATGGCAGCTTATTTTTCCTCCATTTTTAAACAAAGTTTTGACCTAATTGTTTAAAGTCCAATGTGAAATAATTATTTCTACTTAAACAAGTCGGCGAACACAAATGATAAATTTGATTTGACAACTGGATATTCTCATGGCATGCTGGTGACTCATGTGTCCTCTAATCCAAGTCACAGGCCAACATTTTATCATTGTTCTTTAGAGAGGAAAAAAAAAATTGCACACAGCAAATTCTCAGGTCTTAACTATACACACATTATTTAGAGTTAAGTTTAATCAGCTTTTTATGTTCTAAATTTCCATTTGAATAAAATATATTTAGTGTAAGTAACAGTAATTTTTGTTCAGTGCAGAAGAATGAGTCTTTGCAAAGCACTTTTCCAAAAGGTAATAAAAATTAACATAGTTTTAACCCACTGGACAGCCAAATGTATCTTTCAGTGTGGCTCAGGAAGTTACATGGTCTGTGTTAAAAATATCAAAATGTTTACCCTGGCAGGTCCCAAACACCTAAGAAAGATTGATTGGAGTTTTTTTTCCCCATACAGACTCCTAACACTCACTAGCAAAATATGATGATTCATGGGTGGTTGATTGTAAATTACATTTACAAGGGTCTGTGAAGCCTGAAATAAGTGCCAGCTAATGAAGAGATATTTTTCCGTGTTCTGTTACAAACAGCACCATTATTACAATGATTTCTGAGAAAACCAGTAAATTACTACAAATTACAAATGCTTCTAGACAGAATCCATTTATTTTCTTTTTTCTTCCATTCAGGTTATATACAAAATATATAGAAGCTTCAGCAAGGCACTCTACAGAACACTTTTTTTAATTTTCTTATGGTACATGTATTATCAAAGCTTATTAACAAGAAAAATGTAATTAAAAAACTAAAATAATTCTTTCCAGACATCAAAAAATGGGGTTGCTTTTGGAGTTCACTTCATCCAATGAACTCCTGGCTGTCACTAATCTAGATGTTTCAAAGGAAAGGGAAATAAAGACAGCATAGATATTAGATATTACCTGATTTTATTTGTGCCTAAATTTCATAGCTGCATATTAATTGGTATTACTTCACATCTTGAAATATGACAGATTGCAATTCCTTTTGGAAATACATAAAATAATTTAGTAGGACAATTCTTGAGAGAAAGAAATTTGTCAACTAAAAAAAAAGTAACTTAAAATATATTTTATTCAATTACTAAAGTATCTGAAATTTTTGAGTTCATCTTTAGTGTTATCCTTGATTCTTCTGGGTTCCCTTACTGTTTGGTTCATTCCACCAATAAATGAAAGTATCTAATTTAACACTGATGTGACAATAGCATGCACATTTTTGTTATGATAAACTTTAGCATTAAAAAATTCAATGGTAATGTCTGCTTATGAAAGTACCCTCATTCACATGGCAAACTGGCTAATCAAAAAAGCAGAGTGGCAGCATTTAAAACTGATGTGCCACTTTATTAGTCCATTCATTAAGATTAAACAAAGGTCAAAAATCAGCAAGAAGTAGTAAGTAAGGAATTAATTCCAGTGTCTGGAGGAGTTTGTTTTTGGTCAGGTGATTCCTACTCTCTCACTGTTCTTCGCTTGTTTGAAGGTGGCACATGAACTCATTGTCTCTTTACAGACCACATTCAGATTGCTCAGAATGAAAAGTTCTATATAATTGTAAGATCTTAGTATCAAGCACATTCTAGACTGAACAGAATAAAATTACGCTATTTTTTTGTCAAATTCATTGGTGCAATGGAAGTGTCTGGGTTTACTTCTTTTTTTAATCTATAGCATCAGCACTATTGCATAGAATATAGTGTCCTCTATCATTTCCTTTGAGGGTAAACTACATGCCTGAAAGATGAAACAGATCTCACACTGGGAGCACACTAAGTAATGAAAAGAATATAAGAAAAGGAGGAATAAAAGAGAATATAAGGAAGGAACAGATTTGGAGCTGTCTTTTGCTCTGTGAAAAAGTCATTTTCACATATGTACACTCTATTTCCATTTATTTTAATAACCTTCTGAGATTGAAATGCTTCTCTGAGCTGACAGAAGGTATGCCCTTTGTGATTCAAGAGGTCTGGTCAGACAGGAACAGGGCTGGAAAGGGCACTAAAGGAACTCGGCAACACACAGATTTTTCCCTTTTCCCAGATAGAATCCACAGTACTGAGAGAGGCAAAGGGGGTTGCAATAGATATGCTGCATGTGAAATTCCACAAAGCAAGGAATGGGAAAGCCCTACCTCAAACACCAACCTGTGCTCTACAACATGCAGGAACCTCACCCAGGCACAACCTTTGCAGGTAGGAGCGTGAGCCCCTTCAGTAGCCAGGGAGGAATGAGTTCTCTCCTTCAAAACACTGCTGAAGGAGGGGAGTGGTGATTGTTTCCCCAGTGGTACTTGTCTGCCTTTCTGCTTTTAAGGAATGTGCACAGAAATGTGTTAGGAGACCTGCATTCAAATCCTTCTTTAGCAGAAGGTGATTCAAACGCATCCAGGTTCAGCCCAGCTAACACAGTTTGCCAAGCACAAGTCTAAGGTATTCCAGGGGCCCTGCAGGCAACTTTAAATTGTTCATCATTTCCATTTTGCATAAATATTTGCTGGGTAAGAGACAGACTCAGTGCAAGGCTTAGTTTTAGGGCATTTATCTGTGATGGTAGTTTTGACTTCCAGTCCTTGTTGTACCTTCTTGCTCAGCACTTCCTGAATCCAGAACTTGTGTTCTTTGGTGGTATGGCTAATTAACTGTGACAATTAAATGTTCCCTCTGGTTTCTTATGTTAACGTTCATTAACGTCCTTTTTTTTTTAGTTGGTGGATTTTAATTGTTTAGGCCAAGTGGAGTATCTTCTTCTTATGAGAGGGATTTAGACTAAATCCTTCATCGCAGAAAATGCTGATAGCCTAATTATTCTCCTACACAGAAAACTGAGACATTTACTTAAGAGGTAGTTGCACAGACTTCCCTTACAGTAAATGGGGAGAAATGAGCATTTTTAGACATGATTCACCTCACCCTAAAGCAACTGCTTTAGTATATGCCACACCAACCAGACTCTACAAATGCCTGCAGAGATCTAAAATTAGGTGAACATAATTACACCATAATTACCATAAACTGCCTCTACACACAACAAAAGAAATGGGCAACTTCCTCAGGGAAATCAGTAAGATGAATTTTCATCTGGAATTGCCCTCCTCTGTTTCCACTGACATAGTAGGGAGGTGATGCACTTCAGGAACAACTCTGTGTAGGTGTGATCAAACAAGCCTCCAAGGGCAGGAACCTCAGAAGTCAGTTTTCTGTGCAGGCCTGTTGAGTAGGCAACAGATGGACCTTCAGGGTTTACCTTCTTTGCCAGGTGAGCAAGGGGAAAACTGTAACTTTAAAATTTAAAAAGTTGGTAATTTTTTTTTCCTTTTTTTTCTTTTATAGGGAATCAACAATACACTAAGATTATTTCCTACTATAATACAAAGCCCATGAGGCATTTTACAATGCAAGTTAAAACCTGAATATCTACTGATCCCACTACTGAGGCACTTAACATCAAGAGTAATGAAGTCTTCAAAATACTCATGGCCACTGCTTCATTTCAAGTGCATCATACTGAGCCACTAAACAACAACAAAAAAATCACCTCATTTCTAAAGGGATCCTTTGGACAGCAAGATTAATTCCTTGGAGAATCAGAAAGACTGAAACTAAGATCATCCATTGGAACAGATTTATTTTATGAACAGGGGATGCAAAACTATAGATACTGAAGATGCTCACAGATTGATATTCTTGGTTTGGAGACAGCAGTGAGCCACTGATTTGCACTTACCATAATCAGAAGGAAGTTCAAGTCCTACTACACAAATTGTTAGTTGGCTCTGTATCTTGTTCCTAACAGTAACAGATGTTTCAGAAGCAGGTGCAAGAAGCCCATATCACACCTATGTGCAGTAACACTTGATCAATATCTATTTCTAACAGTAGAGAATAGGACAAGCCTTGATGTGTACATCTTCATAGTCTTTCAAAAAATTTCCAAATGAATTATGATCAAAAATTCCTAAGATCAATATGTTATTTTTCATATTATTAGGTCGACTGCAACACACACTTGCTATTATTTTCCTTTCTAAAAAAAAGGCAAAAAAAAAAGCAAAAAAATAGCAATCTCGGTCTTATAAACACTTTTTTTTTCCCGTGAGAATTGCTTCCTGAAAGCCCCTGACCATTTATTTTGCTTTTCTGTGAAACTCCTCTTGTTTGGCTACACTTCCTTAGAGGGAGATGATCAGCACGGAGTCAATTTTCTACAGATTGTTTATCATTCTCTTTCTTATTTAATCTGATTTTGTTTAGTGCTACCAGTGGCAGGTGTTGTAAAGGTTTTCACTTGCCTATGAACAATTTAATTTTGGGGTGGATATTGGGGCAGCTGACTTAAAACTATGTAAAGTGTATTAAGTACATAAGTATGTCAAAAGTGTACCTAGTAAAAAATACTGCAGCTCATTCTTTGCTTAAAAAAAGTAAGAAAGAAAACAAGAAAATGGTATTACTTTTAGTTTGTATTTTTCTAAACATACCTTTTTTATGTTTCTTGTTATCATTTTCCTTTGCAAAGAGGCATAATGATTGGTTTAATATCAAATTACCTATTCTAAACATATTTCTGATACTGTGATTGTGACAATGTAATTACTAATTTGTTTTACAATTTCTTTTAAAGAAACAGGGTTTTTTTAATAACGGAATATTTTAGAGCGATAAAGCAAGTGGACTGCTTTTCTGTAATTTAGTTAACTATTTTTTTCAATAAAAAATAATTACTGTAGAAAAAGGAGTGAATTATTTTATTGCTGAAACTTTAAAAGTTAAAAAACCTTGCTAACAAGGACATGAAGTATTGCTTATCATAGCTACAGTGTTCTGTCTTGCTCAATAATTTTTTTTCATCAGTCTTATTTGGTATAAATTGTCTGAGCATGGCCATAAAAATACTAATAATACAGTGTGGATGATGTGAACTGTTGTTTCATTTGAACTGTTGTGACACAGAAATAAAGATAAATTCAAAATGTGGGTTTTTTTAACAGAGAATCTTGGCTGTCCCTGTAGCTCTGTTCAGCTCCATTATTTTGATATTTACCTTTCCACAGATATTTAAACTGGGGTTTTATGTGCACTCAGAAATACAGAAGAGAAAAAGGAAAGCTGTCGTACCTGATATTAAAGAATACTGTGAAATCCAAAAAGAGTAACTGTACAAATGGATATCCCTGGATATCATATGATTACATTTTCGTCCCTGAGAGTAACAGGCTCTAGCCTGAGGTTGTCTGGGCTGAACCTGCTTTGTTAGGATAATTGCAGGTGTATTTTGCCCTTTCTTAGTGCTTTGGCAGATTGGTTGGTAGCTACCTGCACAGCCTCCTGAGCTGGTGCTGGTAACAAGGGTTATCAGGTGACATCTGCCAACAAAAGGGCTCCCTAATCCCCCAGATATCCTCCCTGACCTTTGGTGAAGCCTGCCAGCTCTTCCAGCTGAATGCTCCCCAGGTGTGCAGCAGTCTAACCAGCCCCTGCTGCTTTTTTCCAAGCAGAATTATACATCTGTTTTCATATTTAAAGATGTCAGGAATCAAACACCAAAATTGTTGCCTTTACTGTTCAGACCCAGACATTTTCCAGACACCACATATGATTTATTGTGCAACATACAATTATCATATGTGAATATGATATTTTAGTCTTAAATTGTGGTTTAAACACAGTAGTGCTGCCTTGGACATATTGAAAACAATTAAATAAAACACAATATGCCTAAGAAATTGCTTTTATTTTTATGCATTTGAACAGCACCTTCAGAAACCTACAGTGAAAACTACAGCCTTCTTAATATAAATTATTTGCACTTTTGTGAGTCCTGTATATATTTTCTAAACAGGATGTCATTTACTAATACTGTAACAGATGATCATTTAGATAAAAGCAATTCCAAATACCAAAATAGAGTCCTAAATGAAAAAGAAAACCTCATATCTACATTTTCATAAAGCTTCTATAAAGCATACCATGGAATCAGGAAAGCAATTTTATTATAAGTCTAATACCCAAGGTCTCTGAATCTATTTCATACTGGATGTCACCTCCTAAACTACTGGGAATTGAAGTATATGTCAAATGCAATTTGAAATAATTTCTTACAAATAAAAAATAAAGGCTAGAATTTGACCTAGAACCTCAATGCAATACTCATTTAGTCATTCACAGAATTTACGTTCCCCAGACCATACCTTGGCCAATACTTGCCTTAGGAAATAAATGCAATGAAAATATTAAAAAAAGTCATTCTAAGTCCCCTCCAAAAAGTGCATAAAATTTTAATTGTACAGAAATACCACTAATGCATAAGAAATGAATGAAGATAAACAAAAAACAAGCAATACTTTATTCACACTACAGTATTCTATTGATGAATGAAAAACATCTTGCTGTGGTTCAAACTTGAAGCCATGACTTGCTTATGATGTTTTTTTCCTTCAGAAATACTTTGACAGTCTTAATAGCTGAAGACCACAGAAACACTGGACATGTTTGCACATAGGCCACTACCAAACAGCAGCTACAACTGATTGACTCAGTTTGCTGTCCAAAACACACTGCTGGGTAAGCAAGCATGAAACTTAAGAAACACTCTATCTCCCATAGCAGAAATCAGTTACTTGAGGATTATTTTTGCAGTGCTGTAGGAACTTGTTTTTGGTATTTGTTTTTGGAATCTTGCTGGATGAGTTGAACATCAAGTGCACTAAACCATCAGACACTGGTGGTTTCTGAATTAATAATAATAATGATAATGATAATAATAATAATAATACTTCTGAGGCATTTAGGTTTTGCTTGTGACCACTGTCTCAGAAGAGCTCAAAGTTCACTTGTGTATAAACCAGAATCCTCTTGTCATTTTTTATAGATTTTACTGACAACAGGAAAGTTCAAATGGCTAAGAGCAAAGCAAGAAACAGATTCCATAAGACAGCTTTAAATGTTAGTCAAGTACAAGAGATTGCTTATGTACTTCGAGATCTGATTGCTGCCCCTTCCATGAAAACAGTTTTTCACCAAACCAGAGCATAACCAGAGAAATAAGAATTTCACAATTATAGGTATTCTTCCAAAGTGACTAAAGACTTATTTATATAAATGTGCATATTTTTACATCAATTGTGCTGCATTATCAGTAAGAAAAAAATAACCTATTAGATTTGTTCCACATTTTACAGAGCTGTTTGACAAGTTGCAAAGCAATAGGTTTTATTTCACTGTGCAGTAGTCAGCACACCAAATGAATATTTTTTTCTTAATATTCCAGCACACCACTGGAATATTGCCCTGTTGTTTTGTGTCAGAAACTGATGTGTTACAGTAGTGACAAACAGGGCCTTACTCACTCCTTTGGTTACAGTATTATGTGTTTTAGTAAATGACCTTTCATATTTTCCCATTTATTACCGCTTCTGAGTTCCACATAACTGCCATGGTGTTTATCAATGCCAAGCAATTTCATTTGTTCAGTAGGTGACTTCTTGCACAGTTGTTTCCCTGTACAACTGCCAGGTGTAGCTGGAGAGCATCATCCCTCCCACCATGCCACCCCTGACAGCAGTTTTGTCTCTGCTAGCAAACTTTCAATATTAACAACAATAAAAGTTATGCATGAGAATAGTCAGACAATTTTATTTCTCTGGCAACTAATACATCAGATGCACTGCAAGAACATGAATGAAATTGTTCCACAGAGAGACTGGAGCTTAGCAGTTAACAGTGAAAAACCCTACCCTGAGCTTTCTACACATGAGATACTACAGATTCCAGGATCCTCAGGGACAAAGAATGCTGATATAGCTCCAGTCTCAAGTGTTTGAGACCTCTTCAGTGGTTTCAAAGAGCTAAACCATGTGCTAAGCTCTGGAAGAGCTTAAATTGGGGAGGGAGCATCTATTTCTGCTCAACATGTGAAGTGATTCACATGGGAAGTGATTCCCACCTCACTTCGGCACAGGTGAGGTACAACCAGAGCCCTGGAGTATGTCCTGGCTCGGGCTCTCCAGCATGAGCCAGGCAGCCCCAATACAGAGAGACACAAAGGCAATCTGAGAGCTGGAGCAGATGACAGATGCATCAAGAACTGTGGCAAAGCAGAGCACATTTGACATTTTAATTCTTCACTCCTCACAGCTGCTGTTTCCTATTTGCTACTCAGAAGGTGCTATTTTCCCTGAAAAATATATGATTTTAATGCTATTTTAATAGCATTTGCTTTTCACTTATGGCTAATAATGTATCTTTCCTTTGCCATACTGCCTTCTCCTTGCAGTTTATCCAGCAGAAGTTCTGTTTTCTGGCACCCTGTGAGTTATAGAAGTATTCATTACCATCCACAGTTCTCAGAGAAGAAAGTTCAAGTGACTTGCCCAGGGCTGTGAAGAAGCTGTTAGAGAGTTGGGGTCAGAACACAGATCTTGGTTTTTTAAGCCATAGCCAATCTTCTAGCATAAAAAATAGTGCTTCACACTGAACCAAGACCTCATGTTAACAGGCCACTGATTTTTTTTTTTTCTTTACATAATAGCGTACTGGTGTGCTTGTAGCAAGAACCAACCAATTCATAACAAAGAACAGAAAGACTATTAAACCCCCAGAGCAAAAGAACATAACCACAGAAAAAACTGTGTTTTTTCTAATGACTTGCCATGAAGATCATATAGGGCATTGGAGCTGACCTCCCTTGGTGGCACAGAATAAAACAGGAAAGATTTTGAAAGAATTGGGTCTGGTCTATTCAATCTGCTTGAAGCATTTTTGCCAAGGTTTCATAGCTCACCTATCCAGATTATCCATTCCTAAGAACAAAAGGATTAATTGAAGAGTTTAATGCCTGTTTACATCAGGTTTCAAACTTCAGAGTCAAAAGTAGAGACACTGCATAACTAGACACAGTCTAATAACCATAGAAAAATTTAACTTTGCCCAATGCCTGAAGGAGATGTACCCCACAACCTTTCTGCACAGATGCAAAAATACAAAAAAACAAATAAAACCCTACTCAACCCCCAAATTTGAGCATTTCAGTCCAAAGGATAAGGCACTGGACTGTTACCTGTAGCAGGACATGAGGAAATGATACTCCAAAAGTGGGCTAGACCATAATCCATTTCTTCCAAAAGGCAATGTTCTTGTGGTTTTCTGCTGCTGATGTCATATCAGGCCAATTATTACACTAACTGAATTGTGCTTTTTGTACAAAACCATTTACATGAGCACAAGATACACAGAAAAATGGGGATTCTGTTTTTCTAGAATAAGAAAAAACTTTAGTTCTGGAAATTAATATAACTTGACTTCAGTGATCCACCAAACTCCTCTGAATAAAGAGAACAGGAAGAACGGGAAGAGAGAGAAAAAAGATAGTGTAGTGTCTTCAGTGTAATGTTGCTCCTCATATTTGAAACAACCTTCGGATTGTTTCCTTTCTGTGATAAGCAGTAAGAGCAGTAAGTGTTGAAGAAAGTCACTTTGCCCAAGGTATCCATTAAGAAATGCTGTAACATACCACCTGACTGGAGACATTCACTTTAATCATAATACTTAACTTTCATGATACTTTTCTTCTTCTTTATTCCCAGAGTCTTAGACTGCTGCCTTTACACTGTTGTGCAACGGAAGGATGAGATTTAAAGGAAGCACAGTAGATATATAATATTCTCTGCACTTTCTAAACTCTGTCCTGACTCTTTAGCTTCTTATAAGCTTCAATAAATACAGCAAGAGACAGGGGTCTTCCATAGAAGATAAAAGGGTTCAAGATACTGGAAAGAGCAATAGAAATAGCAAGATTCAACTATCAAAGAATGTGCAAACCACTCCAATCTCTATGTGACTGAGGGTGTGGGCAAATGATCAAACAAGGTCAAGCCACAGCAGTGAACAAAGTCACTTCAGAGCAGCCAAGGAAGAATCACCAGTTTCCAGGAGCCTTTCCAGTTAAGGATGATGAAGCACATTACTATGGCCTCGTGACTAAACAGGCTAAAAATACGTGCATTGTTCAGCAGCTGCTCAGCATTAATTTGCTATACAACTGTAACTCATTTGCTTTCAAACATCAATTCTCGTATTTTAGTTGCCACCACCACCCTTTTCCTGTCCTGTCTATCCAGAGTACAAGATCTGGGAAGAATTGTCTCCTACCACACACTTCTGCAATGCATGAGAAAATTTGGTGTCTGGTTATTTTGTGGAATTCTAGCTGCTGGTGGAATAAAAACCCAAAGAAAAACAAAAAGTAGAATAATGCTTCATATTTACTAATATTTTTTCTGCCTGCATTTTTCACACATATTCAATTGTGTTTTCATGGGGTGGCAAAAAAACTTTATGTCAAAGACATCTTTCTTCTCTGCAACTATTACTCCTGGATTCACATTTTCTGGTTAGTCCATAAAAGCAAACATCTATTTTGCAGAAGACTCATCCCAATGCATCATTTGTATAGATCCAAGTGACAGCATTCAGACACAAAATATAACTCTAATGCATTTGTATTTGTGTGTTCTGCATTCATGGCACATCTCTACCATAGTTCATTGCTTAGTAAAACACTTTGAGCTATAGTGTATAAAAAGCACTAAATAATCTGTAACAGAATATAAAGTGAACCACCTTATATTTAAAGATTAATGTTTCCTCCAGCTGAATAACTGTCTTATGGAACTACTTGTGCTTCTGTGTTGGACTGTGTTTAAATTATGTGAATTAAAAATAGGGAGAAATGGTCCATACGACATTTTGCGTTGTAACTATTTACCTAGACTTTAGACATGCTCAATGGGGAAATAATGTATAAATTTTAAAAGTCCTTAAATTCACTGATCCTCTGCTAGAACTAGTTTTAATTTTGATGCTGGTTTATCTCCAACTGCTCAACATTACTTTAGCTTGTTTATTACCATATTTTTATATGAGACTTCCCATGCCTCATTATCTCTGGAGAGGCTTTGCAGGTTTGCCTACACAGTGAAGGAATCTGCAAGGTTAAAACAGAGCCTGGGATAGAATAGCCTGGGATGGACCCAAGCAAGGTGCATTTCATGTTCACTGCTGCCATCCTTATGAGAAGCTCAGGCAGTTTTATGAAAGTTAATAACTATCTGACTGACAATTGCTAAAAGAAACACTGACCCAAACCTCCCACTGAAAATTCATGAAGTATCAGGTGTAAGAAGGAAATAATTTAATCACTTCTGCCACCAAAGTTTCAACAGAGGTGAGACCACGCCCTTTGCTGCTTTACTCTCCAATATCAAAGAAACTTTGAATACAAACTAACCATAATCTTGTAAACTGTTAAACCACACAATCTGCATCCCTGTACAATGATTTAAAATAAAAGCTGATGGCAGAAAGGGTTAGAAGCTTCTGGGTTTTGAAATGGGAAAGTCTAAAACATTCTCATCCATTACAAACACGGAATAATATTGACAACACTCCCAGGTCTCCTCAAGTTCACTGGCAACAGCAGGAAGAACACATCCCAGTGTTAAAGAGACACTTTTTTTTCTACTGAAATATTTTCTATTACATAAATGCTCACAAATGTGCAAAAGCATTGTTTTTCTAAACACATAGAAACAAGCTGGCAACTAGAAATATTAAGAACAAATTCTTATACATTCCTCAGCAGTCAGAAATGATCGATGAAATCATGGAGGAAAAATGCAAGCAAACTTATACCACACGGTTCTCAATATCAGCAGTGATTTCAGGCTTTGCTGTTAACTCCAATTTAATCAAGTGTTGTCTTTTCAATTTCCAAATAACAAATTATTTTAATTTTTCTCACAAGTTCCAAGCATACTGAACATTACAACTCTACTACTGCAGTACCAACAACTGTGGCAAGTGAGCAGAGCACAGCACTGTGCTATGCAGTGTTGGTTCCCTGTAGCAGAAAAAGGCTCAGCTCTGAAAAGCTTAAAACCTTCACAAAAACTGCAAGAAGGACAACAAAAGGGTGCAATGAGCAACACAGAACTTTTGGGATTAAAAGAAGCATCTGGCCAACGATGAGACCACAGGACAGTACTTCTGACATGGACAAGCCATGCACTGCTTAATCAGCTAGGTCTCCTCTTATATTTTTTTAATAGCATATTTCACTACTGAATATCCATTATCAACTGTTTTCCTCTTACTAATACAGAATTTTCTCTGACAGTGAATGACGAGATTCAGAAAATCCTGTCCCATTCAGACTTTCTATTCACATGCTGATGCTCTAAGTACCTATGAATGAATTTAATGTACTTGTGGTGGAGAAATTCAAAGCAATGCATTTACCAAGATATAGATTTGTCCTATACACATTGCATTACAAGTGGAAATGATCTATAGTAACGTTTAGACCCAGAATGCCATGGCTTAACATTTTTATGTTACTGAGAACTTTTGCCTTTGGCTGTCCAAGCTTAAAAATCAATTCTCTACTTTAAACTTTATGCTGCTGATGTAATTTTTATTGTTGAACTCAACGATCTGAAAACTTCAAAGAACAAGATCATGAAAAATTGCTTCCCATTTACCACAGTTTGAAGCTAAAGGTGACCAGTTTCAAGTCTTCAGTTTGTCTTTGCCCTTGTGCAGCATGAAACTCTGCAGGATCACAACTTTGTGATGAGTAGAACCACATTTGAATCTCCAGCTGAAGGGTTAGGCTCTCATATGCTCTGTTCATGTTCTTTTCCACTTTAACAAACTCCTAATACCTCTCTCTATTTTCAGTTTTATGACTGACTTTTATTGATCTATTTCTGCTCTCAGTTATGTTTACTACCAGTTTATAGCAATATAATCAAGATCAGATTTCACTTCAGTGCCTGTGAAGCCATTTTCCTTAACAAAATAAAAATTGTACCCATGAATCTATGATTCCTAAATAATTCTTGGTGATATTTTGGTACTGGATCTGATTTTCTTAATGTTGACTCTCCTTTGCATCTCAGAACCAAGATAGATTGCATATACCTGAAATGTTAAACACCTAATGAAAAGTCTTTTATGTCTACCTGGAATCCCCTGTCTCCTTTTCCTCACTCCTTCAGCAGAGGGGAGGACTTAGCTGCATCACCCAGTGACATAAACAAGCAGAAGAATGAGGTTTTCTCATTTTCCAGACCCCTGGCTCGTGCTGTTCCCCTCTGACCCCACCAGCCATTCCCCTCTCCGTAGGCACCCGGGCAGGCCGTGTTTGCGGCTCCACGCAGGAGCCCCTCCACCCTCACACAGGGCATTCCCCTTTGCGTGGCTCTTTCCCATCAGCAGGCTGCCTTCCCTCATCCCAGCGCTGCCAGGCGATCAAAGGGCCCATTATCACTGCTTTGATGTGAGAGGATAGAGAACGATTCTTGCTAATTGACAGCACTTGCACCGTTTGCTGACAGCCAGAACACTAGGTTTGGCCTGAAGCCCTGGATGCTGGCTTATACTTTTCATTCCTCATGGTGCTAAACTGAAAAGACTGCACATTACAAACAGATATTTGGAGAGAACGTCTCCATCACTCCATTTTTATTTGAACTTTCTTCTATAGACAGGCTTTTTATTTGTTTCCCTCCATTAGCAAACTCATCTTTTTTTCTTTTCTCTGTACCTTAATTTATGCAGCAGATGATTTTGTGTTTATCTAAATGTTTTCTGCCATTCTAAATTGATTGCCTCGATGACTGTGCAATTCGATGTTTGAAATCAAAGCTCTGAAAGTGTCACTGTGTAAGGTACAACATCTTAGCTTTATTTTTATCAGGCCATAGAGTCTCTCCTCAGATTCTTGTTTTCTTAACTGTATTTGAATGGAGCTATAAAACAAGCCTCCTGCAGGAACCAGTCGGTCAGTGAATGGTTATTGCTTCACTGGGAGCAATCACACAGTATCACCGAATCTGTCAGATGGACACTGTTAATTCTTTGGTGTTTGGCTGGTAATTACAGAGCATGGGAAAATGCCTCTTAACCTGGAGGCAGTAACTGCAACTGCTGACACACTGTTACTGGCAACTCTGGTACCATGAACAAGCTGGCAGGGAGATTAGTGTTCCCAAAGTCAATACTTGCCAGTAGTTATTGAAGCATGTGTTGTGAGATACTGTGGAAAGTTGCAATAAGGAGTAGCTGATGCTGCAGCTCTGTTTATTGGATTGCAACTCCTCTTTCTCCTGTGCCAGGGGGCACAACACTTGCTGTGCAGACTCTGCAACAGGAATGGCTCTGTAATGTTGGTCTTGAAGGATCCATTTGATTACTTCTAACTGGGGATTTGGACTCAAGAACAGGACTCTTTGATTGACAAATTCACAGAAGAATCATTGAATGGTTTGGGTTGTAAGAGACCTTAAAGATCAGACCTCATTCCAACCCCTCCTGCCATGGGCATCTAGTGAAATCCCCTCGCATTTCACTAGACCAGGTTGCTCAGAGTCCCATCCAGCCTGGCCTTGAACACTTCCAGGGATGGGGCATCCACAACTTTCCTGGGCAACCTGTGCTGGTGCCTCACCACCCTCACAGCAAAAATTTCTTCCTAGTATCTAATCTAGACCTACACTCATTCAGTTTGAAGCCATTCCTCCTTGTTCTATCACTACAGGCCCTTGTAAAATATTTCTCTCCATTTTTCTTGTAGGCTCCCTTCAGGTACTGGACGGCTGCAATTTGGTCACCCTGAAGCTTTCTCTTCTCCAGGCTGAACAATCCCAGTTCTCTCAGTCTCTCCTCGTAGGAGAGGCTCCATCCCTCCAATCATCTCAGTGCCTTTCCTCTGGACTTGCTGCAACAGACTGATGTCCCTCCTGTGCTGGGGATCCCAGAGCTGGGTTCAGCACTGCAGCAGGGTCAGAATGGAGCAGAGGGACAGAATCCCCTCCCTTGCCTGGCTGCCCACAGTGCTTTGGACGCAGCCCAGGACACACTTGGCTTTCTGGGCTGTGAGTGCACATTTCTGGGCACATCCAGCCTCTCATGCAGCAGCACCCCTGTTGCCATTGAAGACTGAGACACAGCAGTTGTTGACTGTCTCAGCCTTCTCCTCATCCCTGACCAGTTTACCAGCACTGTTTACTGGGATGGGGCAGAGTGAGGAGGAAGGGGTGTACACCTTTGTTGATCTCCTTTTTGTGGTGAGACCTGTAGAAGTCTTCTGGTTCTAACACAATTCCTCAACTGAGGGGGAGAGGCAGATAGTAAGTTATTTTCACCCAAGTTCTCTTCCCTTATCAAGCACAAGGCGTAAGATGGGTGTAATTTCTGTCTATCCAATTGCTTCAATTTACTGTAGCAGGAGACACACCTGTGGGAATGGGATCAGCTGATGGGACAGCTTTGGGACAAGCCAAAGGCAAGAGCTGGGTGGGCTCTGGCTGGGACCACAGCACACACCCACAGCCAGCTCAGCACCCAGTTCCATTCTCAGTGTAAAGCCATTATGTATATTGGAAAAATACTCATTTTTTTTTCTTATTTTTTTTAAGGCAATAACATTTTTCCTCTCCACTCCCAGCAATGACATCACCAGGGAATTTATTAATGTTCTGAAGAGGTTCAAGGACAGTGTTATTTGATAAGGTACATTTAAAACACATCTGATTACAATCTCCAGCAAAGTGAGAAGTTACTAGACATCTGTCATGTAATTGCTCTGTCATTAATTAATTTTATCAAAATGCTACTGCTTTTGTGATATTGCGGGAAAGTTTATTTTAAACGAGTATGACAGAAAATGTTTTTTGCATTGCCACCAGCTGTTATGGAAACTTTTGAACTCTGCTTAAAATAAAACTGGAAATTAAATATTCTTGTTTCCCTTTCTGATGTTACTAAAATCAGTTAAAAGTAAGACATGGATGGTTGATATTATGACTAAGAATGGGAGAAAACCAGCAAGAAGGATAAGAAAGAAGGAATGTCATGTTCTGGCTAGCCTTGGATAGTTGATAAGAATTCTTAGGTAAGAATCCTCAGCACATATTAGAGTCAGTTTTTTTAAATCCTTCCCTACATACTAAGATTTTTTTAGATAAATTCAGCACCACAGATGCTTGATCTTCAGCCTCCCAATTGAAACAGCTGGCCTAACAAAGGAATAAGAAGCTTTGTGTCTCTAAGCCCCTGACCGAGTTAGGCAATGATCACAGACTTACCATATGGCTGATGTTAAAAAGAAATATTGAGTCGTTCAGTGATCACCACTTATCCCTTCCTCTGACTGAGACAAAAATTTTGTGGAGAAAACAAGGGTTCAGGGGCACTGAGGAAAAAAGAAGGTGGTAGGAAACTGTAAGTAATTTCATGTATTTAAAAAAGAAAACAAACTTATGGTGCTATTTAGGGACATGGCCCAGGGTAAGATAGCTTGCTCAAGAAGAAGGAGTAGCGGCTGGTAGTAAGAGGACATTCTTTCTATATGGACTTACCACCCAGAGAGGAACATAAGGCCAGCTTTGGGCAGAGGCAAAATAAATAGATGTGCACACTGGCAGGCTGTCCTAGTAAGAGGTGCCCTTGCTGTCAGCTCTCCTCAATGGCATGGTGCCGAGGTGATGACCTTGCTGTTATTGCTGCCACCAGCAACAGCCTGCGTGCCTGGGACAGTGGAAACAGAAGGAGGTGTTCCCACTCTTGTACCACACTGCAGCACCCAGAGAGAGAGATTTTTCTCTTTTACTTCGAGCAAAAAGTACTCAGTTTTGTCTCAATTAACAAGCACCATTGAGCTGGTTCTGATGATGAACATTTTTCACTAGCAGTAGTGCTGAGGAATAGCAGATTCTGGCCCAGGGATGGCAGTGAGCCTGGCCTACCCACAGCACACAACTCTGCTCTATCACCCCAGGCTTTTGCTTGCCCTCTGCATCCCTTACCCCAGGTCTGTGAATCTTCCAGCCTTATTCCAAATTGGCTTCTTCTTTTTTCCTCCACCTCTGCTAAACCTTTCCTTTCATTGTACCTTGCAGAAATTCTTTCCTTTTCCACTGGGTCTTCTGATGCATCTCCTCCTGCCTTCACTGCTCTCTGCCAATTCCCAAGCACTGTCTCTCCCCAGACTCTGAGCTCCCAAGTGGGTCATGTTTGAAACTATTGTTATGGTTCAGCAAACAAAAAGCAGTTCTGTAACAGGCAGTATTTGGCTGAACTTGAATTCAAAGCACAGAATATTCTGCTGCTTCTTACTTACTTGCTAAGCTAACTCAACAATATATATTGTCAAAACTTTAGTTGCCTGAAGTCCCTTCTACCTTTATATCAAATAATCCCTTTGCTCTTTCCAGAGCCTATTGAATAAGTATTTTTTATGCTTTTTAAAACTTGTAGACATTAATCTTCTGAACTTTCATCAATAATCGCAAATTCCTCTAGCAAAGGATTCATCAATGACATACAATTCATTAGAATGGCTTCTTAAAAGACACTGTGGAAGGTGGATGATCAGTGGGTTTCTATTCTTGCAAAATAAGCATACTTGTGGATGCTGCCTTAAATTTTCTTATGATTTCAATAATTTAATTTACAATTCTGTTTGGCTGGGTTTTTAAAATAAAAGTTCTAAGTCAAAAGCTGCAGCTTTGAATGCAGGAATCAGGAATGTGACAGACAGTATGCTCTCTGTGTGCCAAAAGAATCTGACTCTAAGAGATATAATGTGAATGGACTTAAAGTGTAGATTTAGATTTTTTTTTCTTTTTTTGGACAAAGGTTAGATATTATTACAGAAAAAAAAAATCCCAAAAGAATCGTTGTTCAAAGTAGTGATTATCTTTTCTTCTTACTGTTTACTCATAAATTCTATTAATGTTGATGAGTTACTTGCATTTATTAAAGAGGGAATATATCTACCTCCATAAATAGATTTATCTAATGGGACTACGCTTTGGGTTTAAGTACTTTGCTAGAATGCAGCCAAAATCATAAATCCCATCACCTCCTTTAGCACAATATGAAATTCCAGGTTGTTGCTCTCACCTTGAAGACCTCACTGAGCACTACAGCTCCTCATATATTTGTTGACAGTGTTGCCTTCTTATACCACTGATTTCTAAGTAAAAAAACAGAGCATGGCCAACAACATGGTGCTCATGCACCAAGATGATTTGGTTTAACTATTTGGGACCTTCATGTAGTAGAAAGTACTCAGAGATGACCAGGATATTAATAAAAAAGTATTAGATGCAGCTCCTGTTGACATTTAGAAAAAAAAGCATGGCTGTAATCTTTAAATAGCAGGCTAGCATCTTGGGAACAAAGTGGATTACAAAGTACATCAGAATGAAAATTTAACTGAAAATTCTCACAGGGAATTGTATAAACTGCTCTTAAAGCTGCCTGCAAACATATATAAGAAGCTGTAGATTACTGACTTGAAAATCTTCTCAAGCCCCAAAATAAGGATTAAATTTGTGAAAAACGTATCTGAAGAAATTTTCCAGTGAAAAAAGTATAAGGGACAAGATAATAAAGTTTCCTGCAGTGCTACTGCCACTGTCTCTGATGGGAAAAGAGAACAGCAATAGGGGTGTGAGCCAGACTATGCCAGCTGCTCTAGGGGCCAGAGAACAGACTGAACTTCATGCTCTAATCTAGAAGTAATCTTTGAACTTCACTTTCTGAACATCACATAGAACTCGTTCAATTTGTAATCAATTAATCAATTGGAATTATTTCTGTTCTACTGAGAAGAATATGGTCCAAGGCTATTTGGAAAGTGGCTTTATTAAAGAACTTGATTAATAGTAGGGAAGGTTTCTACAGATTTAACTCTATATTTTATTATTGTGGATACCATTCAAATATGCCACACAAACTCAAAAATTAATTCTCGATTTAGGGAGTATGTAGATGTCACATGTATTATATTTAATAATAGCATTTTCCTTCTTTGGTCCTCACGGCTTGATAACAACAGGTGATTTTTTATAAAGTTGTAAAAATATTTAAAGGATGTTATTTCAGGGCAACCAAATCACCTAATCTTTCTAATTCTTTTACTTCAGTCTCAAGTTGGCAGTAAGCTGAGCTGCTTTTTCATTTAGATTTTGCACAGAACAAAATATGTGTACAACACGTACAAAGACATGGTAAAGAAACATCAAAACATGTCATTTAGACCCAATGACACTATCTGATCTAACAAAAAATATGAACAGTTAATGTAAAATTTCTGGGTTTTTTAGATAATGAGGTACCTTCTAGCAACATGCAAAATGACTGATCCCAAGATCTCTGTGGAGCCTACATATCACCAGTATCACTTCCACACTTAAAATGGATTGGAGTGGATTACAGAACTCACAAAGAAGCTGGTGGTTTATTCACTTCCAGAAGTTATTCAGCACTGGAACAGCTTCTAAATCTTAACAGGAGAGATGACATTGTGGTGTGTGCTTCTGTTGTGCTGAGTAACTGCAGTGAAATACACTGATTATGAATGAGATTTACGAGGTTCATCTTTTCTGATTCTGAAGTTTAAATTGAAATGTCCATAAAGCGAGAAGGCTATCAGTTCTAGAATATCCTTACTCACTGGCAATGGCACCCTAAAACCAATAAAATCTGATGAATTCTCACTTCTCACTTCAGTAGCAGTGGATAATGTCCTTAACAGAATGGAAATAGATCTTTTCAGGATTAACAGACACTGACTAGACAATAATGTAATTACCGGTCTGACAAGTGTATGTTGTATTTGAAAGCACTTAGATCATGTCTTCAAAAAACACAAAATAATTCCATTTTTAATATAGCTTTGGTTTTGTCACACATGTAACAAAGGTGACTGTCATGTCACATGTAACTGAATTCAGCACATCCATAGAAAAGACCTGTAATGGAAGGCAAAGGTTAGCTTCTAAAAGAGGAAGGAATATGCAGCACATTTGTATGCAGAGGAAATACACTGGGTTTCCTTCTGCTTCCTAAGGCAGTGATTTCAGTAATTTGAAAGCACTACAAAAATATGTCACATCCTACTCCAAACAATGGCACCTCTATCCTGAAAATTAATCCATCAGGAACAATCTTGATGAGCACAAATCTTTGCCAAGCACATCAACAGTGCATTGATTTTCTCATTCTAAGATAATGCATTCATCCAATAAAAAACATTAAGGGATTTTAGTCTAGTGTAATGCTGCTACATTTTTCCACTTCAACTGAAAATAAGTTTGTAAAAAAATCTGCTTTTTTTTTTTTAATTTTATGTTTGCTACTTAATGGTTTGATCCACTTTTCCCCAAATTTTCCTCCAAATATATGCATTATATCTACCCCTGCCTTCACAAGCCCCATGCTGCAGGTCTAGAAAAGTTAAGATGAAATAAACTATCAATCTTGACCCAGGCATCCTGATCCTGTTCCTTCAGCAATTCATCTTGCTGACATTTTCGACTTGTATTCAATCTCTGAATTTGTTTGTTCAGCACCTACAGCATCTAAAATTCATAATTTCTTAACTCTTTATCCCCACAGTTGTATAAGGAAAAAAAAAATATATATAATTGGTTTGGTGCCCAAACCAATCTGCTCTCCTGGAGACTGGAAAGACAGGAAGGCAGGAATAATTTTTATGAGATTATCTTATTTTCCACTATTTGTTTCATCCCTATGTGCAAAGAATATCCAAGACAACAGGGGCAAAAGAAAATGGCAAGAAAGTAGAGTGGTAGATTCATATTAAAAATTTCTTTCTCCATTAAGCCTTTTTTTTTTCTATTTTTTTTTTTTATTTCATGAAGCCAACTTGACCAAATATAAGAGTGCACCTTACGTCTCAGTTGAGGAATTACAGCTGTTAGACCTACTAAAGGTATTCAGCATCTGGTTTAGTGAAAAAAAAGTCAGGCATAGATTTACAATTAAAAATTATTTTGTTTAATGCTCAGAAGAATTTCCTCACCACCAACTACCCATGTGATTTTTTAACTCTCCGTGAATGTTTGAGTATTTATGGTCTCATCACACCATCTCTGTCCCTCAGGCTGTCAGGTATCAAATCTTATCAAAGCAATCCGCAGCCTCCCTCTTTTGTTGATTGGGAAGTTTTTCTACAGTAGAAGTGCTAAACTCCCAGGAAGTCAGAACAGCATCAATTCATGTTTGGAAGATTATCTTTATAGCAATAAATATGTAGCAATTTATTCCTGAAGCATCAAATCCCTCTGAGCAATCCTTACACTTGAAAGTGCAAACAATGCCTAAGCCCCAGCAATTTGAATAGGGCATAAAAATGCTGAATAATGATATTCTGTAAGCTTCAGTTAAATTAATCTCAAGACCTTTTAAATACAAGGCTTTAATTTAATGGATTTCAACAAGGGGTTTTGTCTATTTCTGACAGAAGTAAAATAGAAAAAAAAAAGGGCTTTTGACAGCTAATAATGCTTTATTATGTAAAGGTCTTTGCCCTCCAGAGGCAGAAGAACATTCCTGCAGCCATTATTAATTCTCCAGAATGCTACCCTGCCCAACTATGAAGGCAATGGTGATGCTTGTGCCACTGGCTTGGGGCTGGAGCTCAGCACTGAGCTGGATCATCACAGAGCTAACAGCCCATGGGCATCTGCCACTTTTACACAGCTCCCTTACACTGAGGTCAAAGCTCTCCCCATTTCCACAACAAGATTTTTATACACAAATCAATTAATTAACTAGTGGCAGAAGAAGTTTCTGAATTTACTACAATAATTCAGTCATGTCTGATCCTTTTTCAAATTCCAAACACTTTTGAACCAAGCTCAAAAAAAGGAGCCTGCACTGGTGGGGTCTCTGAAAGCACTTGGATGTCTGTGCAGGTGGCCCAAACAGAACTGCCCATAAGCAAGAAGATGGAAGAGCAGGTGACACCATGTGGAACATTTAGACATCAAAACAACCCCCTACCATTTTTACACAAGTCAGATAGACTCGAGGAGAACTATTTTGATATTAAAATAATAATAATGAAGCATACCTTCAGACAGGCAGGTAATCTTGGAAGAAATATCCCTGTCCCTCTCTAATGCAGGCGTGTGCTGCTGCAAAGCACTAATAAGCATTTTCTATTTCTATTGCAGATGGCTGCAACAAATACCTCCAGGTAGGTAGATCTGCGTTTAACAACCTTACAGAGCTCTCTGGGATGTGTTATGATGAAGAGTAGTATAAGTTATCTTTACTATTATAAAAATACACTCAAACTCTACTCTCTGGATATGCACAAAATATTGCCTCTGTATTCCAGATCTTTTAAACAAACTGCTGCAATCCCCCCTCCAGGGAAATGCTGTTAAATGCCAAGAGGATGCATGCAGTCATAAACACCCACTGTCTTTCTTTAATTGAAAAGAAAAATATTAATATAGCAGCTCTACTATTAAAAACCAGCACTAAAAAACACACACGTGTTTCTAGAACAACTTCCAATCTGCCCTGAGCTGCTGTTTGAACAAATCTCTATCACTGTAATTTTATTTCAGCACATAATGGAATCAGTTATGCTTCACTGAGCTCCTTTTTTCTCCCTCTTCCTTTTTTCTATACAAAACGGATCTGTCTCAAATTAATAGGTTGGTTTCCATATCTTATGAATTTTGACTGCCTTTTAAATACTGAAACATATTTGTTGCAGTTTAAATTTGTTTGGACCTAGTATATATACGCTTCCAAAAACTCACATACAAATAGAAATGACACTTCTATTCCAAATTGCACTTAATGGTCTTTTGCTACTGCACCCCTCTACAATGTCAAATATAATACTCCCAATCTGATTAACAAGGTGTGCTTCCAACACTCCACTTGGATGTCCAATATAAATTTCATTCTTATTAAACCTAGCAGCATTTTCTCTTTTTTCCATCTCATTCAAAGTCAATGCAAATGAAAGAAAACTTACATTTTAATTAAGAAGATGTGATTTAGGTTTGCTTAGGAATGACAAGAGATGGTGACAGTCCATCTGGTTTTCACATTCTGGATGGCTACTTAAACATGCAAGATTCCATATCATGTAAAAGCATCCTCATTTAATGGAATAACATAATGACAAAAACTTGTCACAAATTATGTAGAAAAAAATTTAATGAGATTGGTCCAAACAAAACTGTATGAAGATGTGGTGGTTTAACCCTGCATTGATGCCAGGTGCCCACTAAAGCTGTTCAATGTGGCCTCTTCTCAGCTGGACAGAGAGAAAATATAATGAGAGGCTCACGGGTTGAGATATGGACAGAGAAAGATCAGACACCAGTTACCATCCTCGGCAAAAAAAACTGACTCGGGGAAATCAGTTTAATTTATTACCAATCAAGTCTGAATAGGGTAATGAGAAATAAAACCCAATCTTAAAAACACCTTCCCTCCACCCTCCATTCTTCCTGGGCTGAACCTCACTCTGAATTTTCTGCCTCATCTCTTCAGCAGCACAGGGCAATGGGGAATGGGGGCAGTGGTCAGTTTATCCCATTTTGTCTCTGTCACAGTTTCCTTCCCAGGAAGGAACTCCTCCTCTTCCCCTGCTCCAGTGGGGTCCCTCACACACAAAACAATTCTCCATGAAATTCTTGCAGGCAAGTTCTTCCCAGAGGCCGTCCATCATGAACTACTCCAGTGTGGGTCCCTTCCATGGGATGCACAGGTCACAAACCTGCCAGCAAACCTGCTCCAGCATGGGCTCCTCTTTCCATGGGGTCACAAGTCCTGTAAGAGGCCTGCTCCAGCAAAGGCCTCCCAAGGGGTCACAGCCTCGCCCTGCACATCCACCTGCTCCAGTGTGGGGTCCTCCAGGGGTTGCAGGTGGATCTCTGCTCCCCCATGGACCTCCCTGAGCTGCAGGGACACAGCTGCCTCACCATGGGCTGCAGGGGAATCTGATCCAGCACCTGGAGCACCTCCTGCCCCTCCTTCTCCACTGACCTGGGTGTCTGCAGGGCTGTTTCTCTCACACACTCTCACTGGCTGTAAGAAAACCAGAGCTAACTTCGAGCTAAAAGAACAATTCTTTGAAACAAACTCTCCCTCAGGGTACAACTCAAGTCAGTGTGGGCTCATAAGAACACCTGCTGGCCTCACCTTCTCTCTCTGGGTACACCCCCAGGTTTAACACATACAGGCACGACTAAGGATGGACAGAATGCAAATTTATGTTGTAATTAATGCAAATCAATTATCACACTAAGATATAAAGCACTGTGACAATATAAGCCAGAATCCCAGCAATCCCTTGTGAAACGGAAAGAACAAGACAGCAGGATAAATCAGCAGGGCCCTACGCATCACACACGACGGTGACACAAGAAGCTGTTAGGTGATTGCTTGCAGCATATCTTGTAAAATTATCTACATCAAGAGAAATAGATGTGTAAAAAATCCCTGGTTATTGGACCACTACAAAATGCATTAATTGCTTAAATGGCTCCTTCAAGTGCTTAGCATACTTTTGTGGGCCATAATTAACAATAATGTCAAGAGCAGGTGAAATACTTCTCATTTCTCACAGTCAGTAACCTCCCTATTAAACATATCTCTGTTTACCAGACAGAAATATGCCAGCTAATGACAGAATGACCTACTGTGTAACCATTGGACTAAATAAAGGAGGAAAAAGATTTATGCACGCCTCAAGTCAGAGAATTATTTGTTGTATTTATGCTGCATTGCCAAAGGTCATCAAGTGCTATAAATCTACACTTCACAATTCCTTAAAGAAATGTAAATTATATATTTTACCAGAAACATAACCTTCATGTTAGAACTGTACAGAGTCCATATCACTTGAATCATTTAAATATTCCAGATATAGAGGGGGTGTCTATAAATACTTCATGCAACTAGGAAAATTTTGTTCATATGCCTGTTCATCCCCTGCATTCCTCAATTCCCATGAATGAGGAACCAAAATGATCTTATGCCTTCAAAGGCAGTGGCTTATGAAATCCCATTTACTCTGCACACCTGCATTGTCATCAACAGCCGCCTCATTTACCTAATACTTGCTTCCACGGGCGAAACACAAATCAAAATATAAAGTCTTATTTTGCAAGGAGTCAGATGTCAGTCTTTGTGGAAAATAAGCATGATGATTAGATTTGTTTGGGGGTATTTTTGTCAATTTTTATTTCAAACTTAGCTATTGGGGGGAAAAAAAGAAAAAACAAACTGTAATTTTGTGGGTTTGAAATTCTGCAAACCATAACAACTCTAGTGGAACACAGGCTAGAATAGGAGCATTTCATGTCATTTGCTGAAATGTCAGCAATGGATGCCTATGTCACTTGCTGAAAAGTGAACACATTACATTGCTTCGATTACAGCTGCAAGAGTAGGAAACTAGTCAACAGCTGTGTTTACACTCCCTTTAACTGGAAGTGAAAATCTCGTGGATAGCTACCCAAGTCATATATCAGCTATGAGTGTCCATCCACATATTTGCAAGTGAGAAAAAAGGGACATAATTTAGTCTCAAACATGGGTCCCATAGCATGAACTTGAGTGTTTCAACAGCTCCTGACAGCTCAAGAGATGCTACAGGAACAAGGCCTGCTGAGAAATCTCTGAGCTGTCATGTTGAAGCACTGACATGATACACACTCAGTTTATTTGAACACTGAAATTTTCATGCCTTGCACTTGAGATTTCTGTTACTAATTTAGTAATGAAAGATCTTTTGTGCCTCATTTGGGCAGAGCCAGGTAATTATGAAGTAATAAAAGCACGAAGGCTTGTGTGGGCTACCTTTGCATGAGATCAGTAGATCTGCTGCTGCTGAAGATGCCCATAGGATTGGCACAAATAAAGATCCCTGGTGTGTGTGTCAGCAGGTAGATGTTCAATTCTTGTCCTGATCCAAAAAGGATGTATTTGTATGCACCCTACACTAATATGTCTATTTGAAAGCAGCCTGAAGGAACCTGACACTTCCTTAGACAGTTGGCATTTAAAGGATTAAAGCACATGGAGTATCAAAGTATGCGTCTGAATTTTTTGAGATAAACACACAATCATAATGGACTCTGTTGACTGAAAATACAATTATGGGTTCAAATAACTTCAGATAGGCATTGTTTAGGAGTAGTCTTTCATAGCTATAAGCCATTTGCTTAGTTATCGCTTTGAAAAAGACATTCTAATTTGTAATGAATAATGCTAAAAATGATCTAACCTCAGGAAAAACACAGCAGAATGTGCAATGAATTATGTGCTTTGCAGCTAAAGATACTGAAAGTGTAACAGAATATATATAATTCCATAAGCATGGTCTGAGAGATTGGGGTTTTTTTAAGTTCAGAGAAGAGAAAGCTTCAGGGATAGCTACCTCACCCTGCCAATAAATATCAAACGGGTGACCAAGAAGAGAGCTCTCTAGTTAAGTGCAGAAGAGAGGTGATGGGCATAACTTGAAAGAGAGGGATCCTACCAGGTATAAGAAAAAAAATAAAATCACTCTGAGGATAATTACGCACTGGAACAGGATTCCCAGAGGCTGCAGGTTCCCATTCTTGGAGTTTTCAAGACTCATTTGGACAAAGCCTGGAGTAATCTGCTCTGAATTCTGTGTTGCTTCTGCTTTCAGCACATGGACTCTTGACACCTTTCCCACCTGGGTGAATATATGCTGCTGTAATTACCTGATGAAGTTAAAGTTTTCAGTAAGGAACTGCAATCTCTTCTCGGGATGGTCAGAAAAATGCACTTAGAAGAGAGAAGTGCAGGTATGGTTTTTCTCTCATCCCCTTAGCAATGGCAAAATAAGATAACACATATATTAGCTTTTATATAAAAAGAGTAATGTGATATAAAGACTGCTTTCCCCCAAGAGTTTAAAAACTACTTAAAGAAACAAGGCAAAGATCTAGATAAATGGCTGAAAAGAGAGACGCGCAACAACTGTATTTCAGAATAAAGGCTGGCATTCAGTCCCTGGGAGATTTTGTTCATCAGGATCACATTAAAGAAAGACAGCTGCCAGGAATTGTCACATAATGCATTTGAGGTCTATATACAAGATCTAGAGAGAATAACTGCTTTCCAATGTTATTTATAATATATGAATTTCAAGCTCAATGGAGAGTTACAGCTAAAACTATGGTACAGACTAGAAATACTTGTTTGGAGACAACCAGATCTGAACAATACAATACCCAAAGTATGCCTGGTTAAATTGAGGTTTTTCAGTTTGCTTTTCTAGTGACAGGATTTTTCTATTGGACTCAGGTTTGCTTCCATATAAGTCACTGACAAAATTTTGTTGACTTTATGGGAACAGATTGGGCCCTCATTACTGAATCATTTTTCATGAATCTTAAAATATGTGGAAAGGAGACACATCTGTTAATCTAAAATGGAAGACTCTGGAGCTGTTGTCCTGGAGATCATTCAGCATCTTAGGCAATGCAGATGCCATGAAGAAGCACTTCTGCTAAGCCCACTATTTGTTTGTTGACTCATGTTTAGGTCTTTAATTCAGGAACACTGGACCACAGCTGCCGAAGGTTTGGCTCTGGTTACAAGGTCTGAGCTCACAACATAACTGGCTAAATGTGACATAAAATCACTCCTCCAGGTGCCAGCTACAGTTTTAAACTCCTAGTACTTCAATGTAAACCCAGCTGCTTTTCTGGATAAAATAATGACAATAACTGAAATGGACTGGGCAGAGAATGTATCACCACTCAGTTCATGCACTTAGGTGCTGATGTATTTGCTTCTCCAATCCTGAAGAGCTGGTTCAAAAGTGAAGATACAATTTTCAGGTAAATGCTGGGGAAGATCTATTTCATATTTTTGATAATTTTCAAGACAATTATTAATTGATTTATATCACATAGCTATACTTATATCTTCCCCTGGGTCAGAGAGTGCAAGGAAATTAATCAGTTCAGATACTTAGGGTAAAGCACAACTGCTTAGTGATATTAAATTTTTGGCACAATCCATGAAGATATTTTCCTGAAGGACCACTTGGTCACCAGGGTCCCAGTTATAGCACCCTCACAAGAGCCCTTTGTTCACTTCCATCCTGGCCTGATCAAGTTTGGTACCACGCCCTGAGAAATGGAGCAACAACCTCACTTCTAGTGTGGGTTTGAACCAGGAATGGATACATTCAGCTGCTGCAGGACTTTTCTCTGTTTAACTAGAGACAGAATCAGAACTCAGTCCTGTCCTTTCCACAGTTCCTTCCTTTTCAAACCTTCCATAATAATATCAGACGTTTGCCAGGGGTAGGAACATCATGCCTTAGGAGGCCTGAGATTATAAAAAAAATTAACAGGTTAGCTTCCAAGACCAGCACACTTTGGAACTAGTATTGATTTAGGAAAATTGTGCAAAACTATTCTTGTGGCAAAACCCACTGGTCTTCCTTCTCAGTGCTTTTTTTCAGAGAAAAGAGAAGCCCAATTCAGATCCAAACCACCTCAAATTTAACTTTTGTCACTCTATTGCTTCCCAGTTTTACAGATAATGTTAACGGTGTTCAGTTACACATTATGGAATTGGATTTGTTTGAAATTGGAAAGGTTAGAGATAGTATTTGCTCATATCTACCCCACAAATACTTTAAATGAAAATATTATCCTTTCTGTTCTTCCCCCTGCATCAAAATTTAAAAAATTCCTATTCCCATGATATTCTCCTTTTATCTTTCCATAATGGTAATAACGTACTTACTGCTTGAGATGGCTTTTGTAGCTCCAGCTGCACTTCAGCATTTAATAAACTGTAAAAGCCATTTATTGCTTCATGGACTCAATCTCCAGGAACATTATCACTTAACTATATGATTGCCCAAAGCAAAAAAAGAAAAGCTGTCTATACAGTAGATATATGCCCCATTCATCTTTTTGTGTAGTTCTAGTATCCAAAAGCAAATTATGGCGATTTTGTACCACTAGTAATGTACCTTTACAAAATCAGTGAAAGAAAATGCACATACTGTGCTCACACTAAAACTATTTTTAGGGAAAACCAGCAGCTGGTAACTTCAGCGCTCAAATTATCAAACAGATAAAAAAAAAAAAAAGGAAAGCAACCCGGATGTTTTATAGGCAAAGAAACCAGAATGGCGTTATCCCAGCACTCACTGCTCAGCCAAAAGCAGGAAATGTTTCTCTCTCATTTGCATTATTCTTTTTTTCAGTACTGAACTGTTCTCTGCCATTGCATTTCTCAATTATTCAGTGCAGCTTTTCAAGTTGACATTTGTCTTTGCTATACAGAATAATTTACTATCATCAGCAATTTTACTGTAATTTTCCAGATGATTCATGACCAGGTAAAAACCCACAATTTTTAAAAAAATCTCTACCACGGAATACCCTCTAATATGAAAATCATATTCCTGTCCTGCTTCCTGAATGTTTTTAGCCAGTGCAAGCATGTTCTCCTGTATCTTATCCTTTCCTTATTCTTCTGTAACCTTGCCTACCTTGTCACCTCAGCTTGTCTCTGTGAAGGATGCCATAAAAAAAAAAAAATCACTTAATTACCTCATTAGTCTTATCAACCTTGCATAGTGCTTTAACTCCCACATAATAATGCTTTAGAACACAAAGGCTGTGTCCTGTACCCCTTCCCCACTGGCATCTTCTCTGAGGACTTTGCAAGTCCATTCTTACAGCACATTCCAAACACTGTACAGCTCTGCACGACACAAGCACAGCCTTGGCTTCTGTCTCCTACCTACCTTCCTTCCTCCTGTACTGTGAGTCGTAAGCCTTTTGATATAACATGACTTGTACTAAAGAATTAACTACTTGATCCTTTTGGGACCTCCAAGTCTTGATGAAAAATTTCAGTTTTCTGGAATGTCAAAAAAGGACATTTTCTCTCCAAAGAAATCAGAAGGAAGTCCTTTAGTACAGTAAGTCAGTTTTGGCTTACCCAAATCCAGTCATATTACTGTTGATAATTTTTCACAAATTGTTTTCACTAATCACCCACTGAATCTCAGTGATCAAAAAAACCCCAAAACAACTCTTCAGCTTTTGACAAAAGAGTGAAGGAGGTCTAAACTGTCCACTTGACACTATGGCACCTTCATGTCACATTTGGTCTTTTCTCTAAAAAATTCTCTTTTTCTTTCAAAAGCTGATTAAATGCAATCCAGTCTTGACCATTTGTGAAAAATGGTGAGAAGTCTTATAAATAAAATTACTTATTTTTATCATTTAGAATTCCATAAATCTGAAACCACTCATCAGATTAAAACAATCAAAAGAAGAAACAGCAATTCAACATATTTCACTTTTTTTTTTTTTTTCACACAGCAGTAGTGTGGTTCGCTTGGTTGGCTGATGTGTGAGGTTTTTTTCTGGTTTTGGTGGGTTTTTTTCTCTTAACAGTGTTTGTATAGCATTTCATTCCTGCTTCTTTCATAACTGCACTAAAAATGATATATAAACTGAAAGGAATCACTCTGCCTGTTGCTGAAATTCACTGTGATAAAAGGCAACAGATGTTGAATAACACAAATCAGCCACTGAAGACAGGACCAAAAAAAAAAAAAAAAGGAAGGAAAAATCATTTACAAAGGCATCCCAGGACACAGGATATTTGTATATCTATGTCAGCAGAGCCTCTGAATTCAATGGAAATGATACCCAGCATCTAAACTACATTATATTAACCATCAGTGCAAAGTGTGCCCATGTGCATTAAATTGTTCATCTCTAAGAGAACTGAGATTCCTATTAAGAAAGAAGAAACAGCATTTTTGCAAGCATCAGAATAAATCAAATTCCCCTTCCTTGTTGCTGTATCACCCGGTCGGTGTCACTTCTCTGTGGAGGAGGCTGAGAGGGGAGGAGCAAGGCAGGAAAGTCACATTTCAGCTCTCCTTTTATCCACTCTGACTGCCAGAACATAGGACAGAATCCAGCCCCACCTGAGAGCTCAGGGGCTTTATGTTAGTTTCAGAATAAACTGAAATTTGATAAATGCAGCGTACTCCTCCTCACCCATGGCAGATGCTCTCTCTGCCAACTGATCATCTTGGTTCAACACCATCTTTCTTTCATGTAACTTACATGGTTTTACCAGATTGTCCCCAAAGTAACTCTACTTCAAAACTGGGGAAGAATAGACTCAACATACTTAATACAATAAATCAAGAAATAAACAAGAAGACTAGGCCACATTAGTGTGTTAAAAATCACTCATTAACTAATGGGAATGTAAGAGGCAACAATTACTTCAGTACCAGGTAAAGACACAATTCCAAGGTGTGGAAAGACACATTTCCAAGGAAGAAGGTTAGGAGATCCTTGGTTGGAGCTCTGCCTGGGGCCACCCCACATAAACCTGTAACTACAGCTGCTATACATGACAAAGACTGTTATTTCCAGTACTGACAGTGAGATTTTTCAAGCTACATAATTGATAAAACCCAAAAAATCTGTGATCTTTTAGTGTCCTTATGAACTTCCACAATCTACAAGTAGTTAATGAATTAACAATACTCCTACTATAAAAATAATGGGATTTTTTCAAAGGTTTTAGGGACCAGGGTTTGAAAGAGGGGTGATAGGCATTTCTTGCAGCAAAAATTAATCTTTCTTCAGCTTGCTTCAATGATTCACAGCATATTAGTTTTGTCACCAGGTAGGAAGTGATAAAAAAGGGATTTTTACACTGATACAAGTCATTTGAGGTTCCCTGCTCGCACCATACCCAAGTGGGGCAGGAAGAGTTGCAGCAGAGGAAAAGCAATCTGAGACGAAGGCAGGGCTGGGCAGCTGAGAGCCACATGCATCATCAAAGCAAGGGGGAGATTGCAGCAAGGTTAGGGTATGTTCTGAATCTGGGATAAGGAGATTTGAGAGGGAATAGATAAGGGGATGCAGAGAGATAAGCACATGTGCATGAAAGCAGGAAAGATTATGAAGGACACAAAGCTGACGGCACAGGAAGAAATGGAGAGCTGGAATGGGAAGATCAGGACTGTGAAATGTTTCAGGGGATTACAGAGCAAGGGGAGGTGCAATGTAAGGATTAAAATAACAACAGGGAAAGAGAAAGGAAGGGAGAAACCAAGACTTTGGGCACTTAATTTCTCTACGTAATAAAAATGGAATTTAAGGGCAAGCAAGTAAGAATTTTTGCTGTTTTCTGCAGCCCTTGTCCACAGACAGGAACACGATACCCAAGTATTTTATGTATAGTTGTGTGGGGCTTTTTTGTTAAGTGATTATTATGACTATTTTTATTATATTTTCATGGCATTAATTTTTACCTTTTTTTAATATATTTTATAAAATAGCAAATTTACAAAATATATCAGCTGAATTACCTTATATTTAAAGAGATACTACATTAAGAGAAGACAATATTCCTATTACCCATCTTGTTGCATCTATACAAACTATGAAAAATACTGATTTTGTCTATGATCTCCATTTCCCTTAAAATTTAAATTCAAAGAAGAGTAAGTGTAGAGGTCCCTGTGTAAGACACATGTTGGGAACACAATTCTATTTTGATGAATCATGGGCTGCTCCTGACATCTAATTCTGCACAGGTTAACTATGGAGGTCCACATCTTCTGCATTAGGTTAGGTAATGGGATGAGTAATGGAAGTCCAGGCTTGGCAATTTTCAATGAGAATTAGTAATTTAATATACCAGAATTCTATGTTTAACTTTTGCACTAGAACACTTATATAATATTATCACAACAGAGGAAAGGCTGAGCTCATATTATGTTCTTTACTTTCATTTGAACAAATTTACATTAATATTTGCTTTGCATTTTTCTCAGAACTTTTACGAATAGACGGAAACTTGTAGATGGCTATAGATAAAAACCTGTGGATAGTTGACAATTTTCTACCATTACATCAGTCAGTAATAAAAAAAAATTAAAAACCTACCTACTGTAAATGTTTAATAATACTACTTCCTCATTCAAATAGAAATCATGAAAGAGTAGACTCTTAAAAAGGTGCTTGACTAAAGCAGTGAATGAAGTCTAAATGGGAATAGAAAGGATAAAGCTGTCAGTATTAATGCACACATGCTTTTCAAATGACATTGCCTTTATATTTCTAACCTGTTATGCAAAAAGTGTCTCTGAAAAAAAACCAGTTTTCAACAGTTATGCCTTCTGGGAAGAAAGATTGTGAAAATGTCTTCACAGAAAATACAATTGCATCACAGGAACAAACTCCAGAACATATGGCCTAATTTGGCCTAATTTAATCTAACTCACCGATGAGAAAATATCTCCTTGTGTGATTTCCAGTTTTCAGTACTTGGGCAGCACTGAGTAGCTCATGCAAATAGATTTAATCATCTATACACCAATAAAAGTGAAGGAAATTTAAGGGATAATAAAAACATAATAATGCTCTAGGACAGCATTATCAGTTTAATTAGAGACTGTATTTTAAATTCCATTACATTTTTCTGAGTTTACTGCAAGACTTTAGAGTTTGAGACTTCATCAACAACACACCCTGGCATTTCCATCACAAATCCTGAAAATTGAAACCTTTACTAAAGCTTTTAAGGATTCTTCAGATTGTGAAGACTGCAGAAGGTCTTTGGTGGATAGAGAGTTTGGCTGGGAACCAGGGGTTGCACTTGAGGCTCTCACAGGCTCCCCAGACTGACAAGGGGGATGGCAGCTCTATTTATCTCTCTGGGCTGAAAGCCCACCATATCTAGTTACTGAGATTAACCAAGATCCTGCCTGTCAGCTCAAGTCACCACATGTGTGTTTATAGCCAGCCGAGAACAGGAGATTTCACTCACGTTTAAACTAACACCCTCTATCCTCCTTTACCCATGAAAGCACATCAGTTCACGTGTATTTTTTCCCAAGAGACAAGGAGAATACATGCAGTAACCATTTCTCAGTAAGAGGTTCTCAGATGAGGGAGAAGCTACCTTGATCATTTGTCATTTTATGAGCATACCTTTATTATATGTATACAGAGCCTCAAACAAGAGATTCTTCTCACCCGTTACTCTGAACAATAACATTTTAGCCTTTCTGCCATTCTGTTCCTTTACAAAATGAGAACAGACTTTTCTCAGAGGGATTAGAGAGGACACTCACAAAAATGGCTGCACTGATAAGTTGGATAGTACCGCCTAGGAAGAATGAAATGTAAGTTGTACATGACATTTTCAATCTTCCTTGAAATTCCTACAATTAACACATTAACATTTTAAATTCTAATATTTTAACAGCTGCTTAGAGATCTTCTTTACACTGTGAGAATACCCTGATGCTCTGCAAGGAGTGAGTGCCAGTATTTGCTGTGTTCCCATCCTGAACCCCCAGGACCTTCCAAATTGGTTCAAAAGGTACAGTTAAAATAATTCTGCATATCTGTCTCTGCTGGGTTTGCAGTCTTTCCCCATCCACTCAAAACTGCTCTCCTACCCAGATGTTAGGCACTATTTGTGTGCACCAGAGTTCTCACAAGTATTTCCATGCCTCCTTTTGAGTACAAAAGGCCAAAAATTGACATCAAGCAGTGTGGTTTCATGGCCTTTATTCCTCATCAAGACCCTAAGAATAAGTTCTGAATAATTTTTTGGTTGCTGTTGATCCCAAACATTTCAAATGTATGTACTTAAGCCTGGTGGAAGAGAAGATTTCATCTGTCAGAGATTTCAATACAGCACAGCTCATTTAGACACTAAAGACAGCTTATGACACAGTAATCCACTGAATTCAATGAGCTCGAGATGAGTTTGGCTGTCCCAGTATCTCAGCACCCAGAGACGCCACAGTGAACTGCTACATTAAATGTGCTGAATTTCCCTGCATAAAGCAGTACACCACCTCTGCAGGAAGGGTGTGGACATGAGATCCAATATGTGGGCTGAGGAGTCTGTATCTAGGCTCCTAAAATCTATTATAATCTCTATATATAGACACATGCACAAAACTAGCCGAAGTTTCACATGAAAGTATTCCCTTACAAATGGCTTCCAGACTGTCTGAACTTCTGTGTGGGGAAAAAAACTCAAGGAAACAAAACCCACCCATAAAGGGGCAATATGTAGCGGAAAAGAGATGAAATAAAAACAGCAAAACATCTGTGATCCACTTCTCGTTGCAAGACTGTTGTGCTGTCTTAAAGTGCAGGGCCAGTTTTTTTATTGCCTACCAAAAAAAAAAGACACCGTGGCAACTTTATGTGGTTCTTGGACACTTGACCACCAAGCAGCACAGGTCTCCATTTGCACCACATCCGGAGCAGCACAGGTCTCCATCAGCTCTTGTGCCATGTCAATATATGCTCTGCAAATACCTCAGATATTGCAGAACATCTAAAATTGCATTAGGTGTCCATAGTCAAGCAATGGAGTCCTACTCCAGATGTGACACCCTTGTTATTTACTGGTCTCTGAGTTTGTGATGATCCAGGTTGTTTCCACGACCCCCAAATATCCATCTGTCTCAACATGAACTACTCCTGTGTGTCATTGTTTCCTTCAAACAAATAGAATAAAGTCTTTTTAAAATTGCGGTGTCTCAACTCTGTAACAGAAAAAATTACCACCATCTTTAGTGCATAAAAGCAGCAGCACTGAATCAGACAACAGTGGGTTTATAAAACAGAACATTTGTAGTAAAGGGTAAGAAAAGACAATACACTGTACACAAGACAATACATTAACATAAGTAAGTTATTTATTCCCATTAAGCTCTTTCCAATTCAGTATTTCCATATGTGTAGACCCCCTGAAGACCTAAGCAACAAAATGTGAACAAATCTGTACAGGAAAAAGTCCTAAGATTTTATCAGGTCCAATGCTGATTTGGATAAAATGAGACACTTCTTAGAAGAAAAAGAAGTCAAAGTTAAAAGAAATATCAAGTAAAGAAGGGAATAGATCAAACAGACTAACACCTCTGATAGACCAGAATTATTATTTCCTAACTATCAAAATCATATAAAAATAAAATGGAAGACTATGGTTATTTTAAGAAATATATAGCTGAGTTACAACTCCTCAGGGATCTACCCTAGTATTAAATTCCACTGCAGCTCTAGATTACATTTCTGCTGCTTGAGAACAAGAAAGGCAGAACAAACTCAGACAACACTATCTGCATTGCAACTTGCTCCAAGTCAAGCCCTTTGTTCTGCTCAAACGAGCAATGGACAGGATATCACTGCTCTCTGACAGCACTTCCCCAGGCTGGCCTAATAATTAAAAATAAATCCAACTGCACCATGACAGTATTTACACAACATTAGTCACTGGGGAAGCTTTGGTGACTACTTTCTTTCCTTTTAATAGTTCATCTTAAAATGCATGCTTGTGGCTTTGTGGAATCTCATCAAGAAGGAAAAAAAAAAGGTGCAATTAAGACATTGTGGGAAACACTTACTTGCAGCATCATCCAGAATACATTTCTGGCAAATCAGTGGTACTAGAGATGTATTTGAAAGCCAGGAAAACATAGCTGGCTCCAAATCTGCAGGTACTAAACTTCGACAGGGATGAACATTTTTTTTGTTGTTGTTGTGTCATCAGGGCATATTTTCTCCTCCAAACTTTTCTATGACATTCATTTTCACCAATCCTTGACTACCTGTTAATGCCTGAGATATGTCACCTACAAAGTAGGACTCATAAAGCCTAGAGGAAGATTTAATGGTACTTTATGCAGCATTAAACAAGGAAGTTAAAAAAAAAATTACCTGAGACTGAAGCAATCTGTTTTTTTATAATGTCTGTTACCCTCTGGTTCCGTAGCTGTTTCTTGGCCAGAACAAGGGTCAAAACATTTTTTTGAGAGAGTTTAGATGTCACATGAAAAATAGCACTCATTCAAAACACAAAGTTATATTTTTATAAGGTCTCTGAGTTTCTGCTGGGATCCTTTATCTTCAATTAGTGTTTATTCTGCATGGCAAGAATAAGCACTCAGGAAGGTTTGAGTTGATTTTGTTAATACAGTGTTTCACTTTGTTATGATTTCCTTTAGGCATATTTCAGGTATTCCAATTATTAAAATTGAGCTATTTTCAAACAAACTAAAACAAACAGAGAACTGTGAATAGCTAAAATTTTAAAATCACTTTCAACACAAACAAGCCCACTGATATTAGCAAACGTAACCCACTCATTTATTCACTTCTCTTCTGTTTTCCAGCTAAGAACATCACAATACAAAGCTTGAATTTTGCTCCCAGGGCTGGTCTTTAAATACGGTTTACATTTAAGGTTCACCTACTTCTCTCTTGCTACTGCCCAATTTCTTTGCTCTTCTATCTCAGGAATGGAGCTAATGAGATCAGGCTGACCTGACTGCCCAGGCAGGCAGCAGATTTGCCCCTTCTCTTACACCCTTGCCCTACAGAAACATGTCACACCATTTCAGGCACCCCAGAGGGTCAATGACCTGCAACTCTCTCCCAATTCCTTTTCTCCAAGCAAGGAACAACAATACAGGCACTTTCGTGGCTCTGTTGATCAAGCAGACACATGGAAAAACTTTCATAGCATATAATGGTGGATTTACCCACCACCTTTCAAAATCGAAGTTTCCACATCTAATAATAGATTTTAATGTAAATAAGATGCTCACAGTCATATTGTTTGTGTATTCAGGATAGAAATATGGGTGCTGAAGGACAGCTACACAGATAGCAGATGATCTCTATATTCTTTCCAGAAAATTATGGATGGGTGTACTCCCTACAATCAACATTACTCCTTTCCCTTTCCTACAAATAACAATCACCAGAAACAGTAAGGACATTGGTAATAGAACAGAAAGTAATTTTTTAGGAAAGCTGGGAGGAACTGCCAGTACCCTGAAGAGCATCACTAAATCTTAACAAACTGGAAGTACACTTTAGAAAAAAAAAAAGCTTTTCCTCAAGTCAATCATAGCAGGAATTCAAAGCAGGAAAATGATCTGCAATGAAAACAGAGTTCCTTATACATTTTCTTAAAAATAAAAAATAACTGAATTGATAATACAAAAGGGCAAAAATATTTCCATGGTTCCACCATCTACTTGTCAAATATGCCAACTCTCTCAGGCTATTGGAGGGAGGGCAAACATCTTACCAGGAGGACATAATCAGCCATATCTCCTTTCAATGCATTCAGCCCAGGTAAATTGTCACAACTGGACAGCTGTGATCAGCTTTAATCAGTCTGAAACAGTACATTAACTTCTTAGGAACACAGAAGAATAGCTTTTCCTCTCTACAAATAACCATGTGCACCATAAGGGCCAGGATCTCCTTTCCACCTTTAAGGCTTGAAAAGCATCCAAGTCAAGAAGGGTCAGACAGGGAACAGCTCTTAGAAATGCCCTTTTTTGAAAAACAATTGCATATACTTCAAAAATGCAGCTCTAAATTGTAGCAGTCTCTGCTGGCTACAAAAAATTCAGTCATTTCCCACAGTTCCGTAAAAGCTGGATTTTATTTCTTAGTCAAAATGTCACAACATTTATAAAACAAACAGAATAAGAAAAAGCATGCCCATTTTCTTTATATCTTTGACATATTTCCATCATAATTTATATTTTATTTCTGCTCTGGACTTTCAAATGACATTTGAAGTTCAAAAACTTTATAATGGAAGGAAGATTATCAAGTGGAATATTTAAAGGGAATTTATGCAGCATTGCAGACATTAGAAAAAATCTTTCATGGAAATCATACAGCAGCATAAGGAGATCATCTTTTAAACAGATACTGTACTACATGTTTTAAAAAGAATGCATTGATTTGTTGAGATTATTAGGGAAAAGAATCAAACTAATTTACAATGAGTGATAAATTTTTATATTTAAATAAACATTTCATGCAGCTTTAACTGTGTCTGCACAACTGTTAACTGTTTTCCAGCAAGTTATGAAAATAAGATCTACTTGGGGAATGACAGAATGCTTGAGGTTGGCATGGAGCTCCAGATATCCTCCCACCCAACCCCTCTGCTCAAAGCAAGGTCACCTACAGCCATTTGCTCTGGGCTGTGATCAGCTCCTGGATATCTCCATGAGAGGTTATTCCACAAGACCTCTGAGCTATCCATGTCAAGTTTCCATCAATCCCAACAGTTTAAACAACAACAAAATATTAATTTTTATGCATGAATGAGTTTTCCTATATTTTTTTGTGCCTATTGCCTCTTGCCCTGCCATTGAGCAGTCTGACTTTGCCTTCTATACACTCCATCTGACACTTGTATGCATCAATAACATCCCACACCCCTCCTTCAAGTAATTCACACTTAGAGATGATAGAAATCCCTTCTTTCAAGAGGGATGTTATTGAAATAAATTCTAATCAGCGCATGAGGGCCAGCACATAGCCTTTTCTAAAGTATCCAAGTACATGAGTGGCACCACTCAGTAAAAATAGAGTCCTTTTAGGCCCCAGAATATGAGAAAAATAGAACTGGTATAAAACCATGGCTTGTTCAGGCTGACAGGGAGAGTTGCATGCCACAAAATGTACAAGCTGGTAATGAGGGGTAGCTGTGAATATGATATATTCCAACCATGCTGTAGATGAGCACAGGGGAACACAGGACATTCAGTAAGAAGACTTTTGCTAACGTCAGATGCCAGTCTACCTGAAATTAGTGGCAAAATTCCCTTTAACATCACTTAGGACAAAAATCTATACCTAAGCCAGGCAGCTGGGAATAATGAACAGCGTGAGGGAAAGTTCAGATGTTTTAAGTGTCTGGACTTCAGAGTTCAGTCTGTTCTTACATCTCTGCTCCAAAGGAGTCATCTCTGTTGAACTCACTGAAATCCAGTCCTTTTTCTCTAATGATGTGATGTTCATGGATTTGCCCTCCAAATATCCCATAGATCACCTCACTTCCTTCACTTTTAAAGACTCATCCCCTCTGCCAGCAGTTCATCTGCTCCTGCAGTGATTGTGCATGAGGGAGCAGGGTTTCCTGCTGAAGAGCCATGAAACCAGTGAATTTCAGTCTGCTAACTCTGTCTGGGATACACATCCAGCCTGCTCTTTCAGGGCAATGAATTTGACAATGAATAGGTTTCCACAGGTTTAATAAAAGTTCTGTTTCTAATATCCGAAATTACCTGGGGACACTGAGACTAATAAACTGAATTTAGGTTGTGATTATGAGACCCTGTCTTAATTTGCCAACATCCTTTGCCTGTGGTCAAGTTGTTAATTCTGACCATTCTCTCTCATAACTTTGAGCTACCCCCAAAAACTTGTCATTATACTTGGAATCAGAAAACCGAGAAACACTTTGATAATATCTTTATGATGAGTTTATTTTAAGGCTCTAATCAAAGAAAAAGCAGACAAGGCAGGTTACCTGCTACAGAAGTTTCAAACTGCAGCTCTTTGCTGCCCTCTCTAGATACAAGCATAAACTGGAAATCTGGGACAATGGAATTGCAATTCCTTTTTAACTTTTACACCCTGGATTATTCACTAAAAGACCTGCAGTATTACACTGGTTTCAGTACATTAAATAATCTCGAGCACTGGATTTCTCCCTTGCTTCTCCAAACGACACATTTACCTTGGTTTGGTTGTTTAAGACTAATACTGAAATCATACAGAAAAGTGTCAAATCTCTGTGTACAATGGGCTGTGGAATGTGAGAAGTCTATGAACAAATCCAAACTTGAAATCTTCTCCTTTAGTTTTGTTCTACTGCTCTCAGCACTTCAGTATTGAAATGTGTATTTTGGAAAAGGCAAAGAAAAAAAGAGGAGTCCACAGGTAATAAAGAATCATTGTAGAATTTTCCTAAAAATATTACTCTCCATTTATATCCTTCTCCTTTTCACTTTAATCCTAGTGCTGATGGTGACTCCCTTCATTGCCTTGGGCAAATGAAATACTGTGTCACTGGGGTGTTCTAGAATGATCACTTATAAGGCATTTTGAAGCTGAAAAGTGCTGTGTTTCTATTATTACAGATGAAAAGCCTGTTAAAACAAATACGCAAAGCTGCTCTTATTCTAAAACTTAAGACAAAAGTCTGAAGTTCTGTAGGAATAAATACTTTATAGCCAGCCTTTCATTGCAACTGTTCTCATCTTTGTGAATACTGCCAAGGAAATAGCCACTTTCCTACAACTCAAACTGGATGCAAATAACCATCAAACTGATGGCACTGAAAAATAAAACAAACTGAGTCTGGACATGTTCTTACCCAGTCAGATGGATGTACTTCTGACAACAGCGCTTTTAATGCTAATTAATTGCTTTCTGGATGTGCCACCCACTGTTGCCCAGTCAACACTTAATAACCCATGACCAGATGAAGTAGAAAGAAGAAGGAACTGTCTAAACTTAGGGCATGTGCACTGTGAAGGTGTGAAAACAAATGGCTATTAAATCTATTTCTGGAACAAAAGGGCTTTTTCAAGAAAACATCAGACCCTTGTAGCCTTCTGCATAGCGTGAGGAAAACAGCTCCTACAGCCACAAAGTGCAGCAAACACGTGGAGCACTGGAACTTTTCACAGGGCTTCTGTGCCCACTGTGTGAGGGGCAATGCTGGCAGAAACTGAGTGCAAGTCTGTTTGAAGAAGAAAACACCTCTTGTCACACAGGTGTTAGACTTGTTTAGGGCTATGCCAAACAGTGGGGAGAATCTTGGGAAATTATGGCTTTTATGACTTAGCACTTGGATTTTTCTTTGGTGTCCGAGGGACAGAATTTCTAAATTCTAAGCTTCATGCAAGTCTATTGCTATGATACACACTCTTAAATCTTAATCCTATGAACAAGACTGAATCCTACAGAATGCAAAAACCTCTTCCTGAGAGTGCCTTTGCTGTGAACTACATTGCTCTGGCAGCTGTACCAGGAAACACAAAGAGCTTTCTGCCCCTCTCACCAGTGGCCAGTTACCCACTGCACACACACCACACGGCTCTGTCCTCTTTACAAACATGCCTCAGAGTAGTTGCACAATCCCTCTATCATAAATATTTTAAGAGGATAAATTTACACATTAAATGTATAAAAGATACATTTATAAAAGACATTTTTCTTAAGAAACGTTCTTGCTACCACTGAGACAGGGGAACTGTAGTGCTAATTAACACAATTCACTCACTGCTCTCTACAAGATTAAAATATCAAACACTCCTGACAAAGGCTTACCAGAGACTCAGTGCACAATAGTTTTTCTAAACTTCTGGAATGTACTAAACAAGAATGTAAGCTTGAAGGGCAACTACAATTAAAGCTTTCTAAAACTGTATCTCAACAGCACCATTCTGTCTCAAACCAAGACAATGCCTCATTGCCTTTCCACAAAAAAACACTAGGAAATGGGTAGAGCCTTTTAAAACAGAATTCTACCCACCTGCAAGCTGAGCTGCACAAGCCTATCAGATGTTTTTCAGTACTGGGTTTGATCTTATTCTGAAACCAATGTAGGGGTACTTATCATGATGAAACTGCATAGTCACAGAGACACACTGAGAAATCTAATTTGTAAAATTCTTTTGAGAATTAGATAAACCAGTCTGAGTCGAAAATGCAGTCTTTCAGATTTTCATATTCTATTAATCTAAAGCTTTTCAAGGCTGATTACTCAAACAAGAAAAGGAAATTGCTTTAATTTTATAATGTTTTCAGGGGGAAATAGTACATTTCTNTCTTCTGGGAAAAAAAAAAAGACAAAAGAAACAAAATCAGAAAAGACAGTATTTAGGTCATTAGCATGTGCCAATCACTGTCACAGAATACCTCATGAGGCAAGATTAAACATGACACTTTGAAAGTCCTTATCATGATGATAAAATATGGTTAGCTGCATCCACAGTGATCCGGTGAATAGAGATAATTAGCTATTAACGCAGAATTTAAAAGAACTCTTGAAATACCTGGATATTTCAGTTATCAAATACCAGTTAGTCAAGGATGCAGCCCATGAAAAAAGAATGCCAGATTTATTTCCTGCTTTGGTGGCTCTCCACTTGCTGTAATGCAGCCACAGAGGCTGTTACACTACAATCTGCCCTGTTCTGGGTCATTTTTATCCCAAACCTATTTCAGAAAGCTCCAGAAAGGCAGACATTACACAGTGCCTGCAGGGATTGCTGGAGATGGGTAGGTAGGTAGGTACCACCCTTCCTTGGGAGATGAGCTATCCCAGAGCAGAGGCAGCCAGCCCAGCACGGAGTCAGTGCTGCTCCACTTCTGCTTCTGATCCTCCCATCAGTCTGGATGGAAGTCCTGGGTTTCTTTCAGCGTTTTTCCCTGCCTGGTTCAAAGCTGTCTCTACTCTTCCTGCCTGACTCCACTTGCTGCATGCATGTTTTGTGTGCCAGACCTTGTGCCTTGCCTCACCCATAGCAAATCTTTCTGATCTCTGCTGTTCATTATCCTACATGCCCAAAGCCTAAACCTTGGGTTTCACTGTAAGAAGCCATCATTAGTTTCACTCGCTTGGATTACTTGGCTGGAGAAATTTCCAGTATAGAGCAAGAGCACTAATAATCATGGTCTATAAAGAATTCTGATACAGATAAATTCGGCTTCATACAAATGTGATATTTTTAACTCAGTAGGCACTGGCAGAGGTTTGATGGCTAGGAAAGCCAAGAAATTTGAAACATTTCTCTAGAAGTGTGACTGACCTTTAAAATGCTTCTTCCCAATAGAAATTTCAGCAGAGAGCAGCCAGAACATCAGTTTCCTTTTCAAAAAGAATGCCCTGCTTGTTTTATGACTACATAACAATGGGATGGTTTTAGATCTGAAGGAATCCCAAGGGTTTAGAAATTTCTCCTTCTTTCTCTGACAGACAGAACAAGAAAAAATATCTCCTATTTGAGCATGTGTTGTATAATTTACCCAAAGGGACATGGCATTTCCTAAGCCTTATTATTTGTCCTCTCAGTGCTGTTTCCTATGTTTCCCTAGAGTGAGTTAAATAAGAAAATCCCAAACTATTTTGGACCCAATTCTCTGAAATTTTGAGCCTAATGTAGCCATTGTAGCCTATTTCTTACATCTGCTCCCACTGGTTTGAGTGATTACAGAAGGTTTACATGAGAATCATCATGCTCTTACAGGCTGCACTTATAACCCACGCATGCTCTGCCATGATGTAAAATCTATTTCTTAGACATTTATGTCCTCTCTACACAGGAAAGTCATTAAGAACTGAAATTCCACTACAGTACTCTAAGCAATAAAATCCTAGAGATCCTTAAAAATAATTTTTAAAATTATTATTTAAAGTAAATATTCCTTTTAAAAATAATTCCAAACCAAGGTTTCTTCTATAAAGCACACACTGAGCATCAACTGCATGCACTTCACAGAGCTATCTACACTGTCACACAGCTAACCATTTATCATTTATCTCTGATAAAAGCAAACTTGGAAATTAAACCTCCATTACAGTCTGCACTTCTCAAAGATCAAAAGAATGGCCTTATAAAAGTCTTTTCTTGGGGATGAGGCCAGGGTGGGGAGGCTCAGCATGAGCTAGAATGTCTTAATACTTGCATTGTCAGTGCAGGTGGCTTTAGGCTATGAACTGATACAAGATATTACTGTTATTACAAAAGCAAATAAAATTATGCCTCTGTGTAAAAATATCAGAAAGATGATGTAAAAGTATGTGAATTATTGCATTGTAGAATGGTTTGGGTTGGAAGGGACCTTAAAGATCATGTTGTTCCACCCTCCTTCCATGGGCAAGGACACCTCCCACTAGCCCAGGTTGCTTCAAGCCCCACCCAGCCTGGCCTTGAGCAGTTCCAGGGATCCAGGGGCAGCCACAGCTTCTCTGGACAACCTGTGCCAGTGTCTTGCCACCACCACAGGGAAGAATTTCTCCCTAATATCTAATCTAAACCTTGACATCGTGGCCACACTTGATGCAGTCCAGGATCTCTTTGGCTTTCCGGGTTGCCAGTGCACATTGCCAGGTCATATTGAGCTTCTCATCAACCAGAAATGGCTTAAAAAGTAATAAGAGCAAATGCACAGAAAATGGCATTATGGCATTGCCTTCTATGAGGGAATGACCAGAATATTTGACACAGTTAAATATCTCCTTCAATTTAAATTTTGTGTTGTGGCTTCAAAACCAATTAGACTATGCCACAGTCTGATGATTTGCCAAATTATCCTTTCTAAAACAAAAGTAGTTTTTGACTAACAGAGGCAAAGGAAAACTGCAACTACGGTGTTTATTTTAATTTTTATAGTGTAGTATATCTCAGTAAAACCACGTAAGCATATTTGTAAATTCATGGACACAAGAAACCCCTACCAAATCACTATTCCAGGATAATGGCTTTTCCCTTGACTTACCTGAGACTGAAAAGTAACTTAATGGATGCACTTGTGCATGAAAAGAAATGCATATACATATCTGCTCACATGTTTGTCATTCTATTACAAAGCTACCTAAATTAAATCAAACATAAGCTCATAATTCCCAGGGGAGGAAAAGAGCAGTGCCACAACATCAGCATATAGTGGGAATAAGCCAATAGAGGTCAGCAGCACATAACAGAAATACCTTTTTAACAGCAGCCCATCAAATACACTTAGCCACAGTCATAAAAAAATTCCTAACTGAGTTTTGGTGAGTATTTTTCTGAAAAAAATTGAGCTTTTTTTCAAAACAAAAAAGCATTTTCCTATTTTGGAGACCATCAGTATTTCCTCACAATGCACATCGCAGAGCTTCACAGTTTGATTCATGCTCCTTTTGCAAGCTCTTATCCAGTGTCATTCTTTGGATGTTGGCCATACAAAGGTTATATTTTTAGTTATGTATCTGAGAATTTCATTGCAAGACGGCTTAGTCTGGTATAAACAGATATTAACTCAGATACCTCAGACTTCATCTCCTTTAATATAGAAAATAATGGTTTTCAACCAGAGAAATTTGGCTTTTCCTTCTTTGGTAAATTTGGTATTTATTTATCTATATTTCTAATTACATCATAAATTAGATTTTTTAAATTAAAATCATCTTTATTCTTCATCTGGATTTTCACCATGTGTGTCTGCTTCTTGCAGATAAGGATTTTAGATACACACCTGAACTTTGACTAAATAGGTCCTATGTATAGGACCCTCTATTATTGAGGGGTTTTTTTAAATTTTAAATAATTTTGAGGAAAAATAAAATTTAAAATATTCAGAGATTGTTATGAACAACAATAATTCTGCTTTAATGCTCCTGTAATTTTCATTTATATCCTATGACTACAGAATTGGGAGAGACAAATTCCTTTTAATGGATACCTACTTGAAAAATATTACATTCTATTTGTCCAAACAAGTCAAACAAGATTGCCTGAAGTCTGGCAATCACAGATTATAGCTAACAAAAGGAGTATTAAGCTTGGAAAATAACAAAGGCAGCATGAAAAGCAACAGCTTAAAACAAAACCTTTAAAAAAAGGCACAGAAATAATTACTTTTTTCAGTGGGCAAGATTGTTAAAAACTAATTTGCCACCTGTTATTATAGAACAAGTCTTGTTCATCTTAAAAAGGGGGTAGTTAGATATGTGCCTGTACAAATTAGCAAATATTTTAACTGGATGAGGGATAAGAGTACCCAGTGAAGCAACTGCAGAATGAAAATTTCCTGCTTCCTAATTTACTACACACGTTACCTGTTAAAGTTCCAGAAATAAAGCAGGAAAAAAGCAGGATCCAAAAGGTACTGTAAGAATTTTGTACCGTTATCTTCCTTTAAAACACTGAATTTTGTTAGCCTTTCCTCTGTATATAAGCTTATATGTAACTTTTTAGAATAATGAAATCCTAGAGGTTTCAGCAGATATCCTTATGTGCATTACAGCCACTGGTCTCCTGAATTGACACCAGCTTCCACAGAAACAGTGCCTGATGTTTCCTAAGTGTCCCACGGAATTAATGGAATATCTTCCATTGATTTTTGGTCCACATGCTCTGCAGGACTTTGAAATTCAAAGATTTCTCTCTCTAACTTTGGGAGTGCAAGGACAGTTGGAAAGATTATCGTGATGCTGTGTGTGCATTGCTCTCATCTCCAAGGATCTAGCACACTAAAAAACCAGCTCTGCAGTCTGTGGCCTCAGGCAAACTACAGACCTGGCAGGGGGCAGTGAATCGAGATCAAAGTGACTTTAGGCCCTGACCATTGATGTTTTCCTACCATGAAGCCACAACTAAGTCGTGAGAAGGATCATTTCTAGGCTGATCCTCCCCAGCTCAGAGATGGTAGGACAGGCTTTACTCCTGTGTTTTATGCACCTGTAACTTCATTCACCCCATGCCTAATTTACCTCATCTGAATGTCAGAATCAGAGCCACAGCGTATGGTCTTTCCACAGTGGAACTCTAGTGACAGTCATTTGGAATACATTTATAATTATGAACTGAAACTGGCAGCCTTTATGCAGATGAAAGCTTACACTAACTTCAGTGATTGATTTCACTGGTAGTTTTAGCAAAAATTGCAAGTTTGTCTAGTATAGCAGAAAACTTTTCATTTTTAAATTGAATATAGGCAACAGAATTCAGCTGTATAAAAACATCCGTAATTTTTCATAAACAAATGTCCTTTGCTTATTAGCAGGACTCCTGGTTCTCAGTGTAAGTACCACCATTTAATCTTGGCCATATGCATTCAAATAGGTCCTTAAAATAATCACATTCAGTTATAGCATTGAATTTGAACTAGACAGCTATTGTCTAGAGTTTCAAGTATATTACCCTTTACTTCTTTCAGATTTGGAGAGTGACTTCATATGCTGGGAAGTAAAATTAAAAAAAAAAAAAAAAAAAAAAAGCTTATAACTTTCCCTGGTAGTCAGCAGAATAAAGTTTTGTGGATTTTGTTGTTTATTGGTTTGGTTTGATTTTTTCCAGAAAATCTTCCCCTGTGCAGTCTAAATTTTTTGTCAGCCTATCAGCAGGGAAATGACATTTAAAAGTCTAGTTTGATCAGAGTATTTAGTCTAGCTAAATATTTCATTAATTACGAAAATATTATTGAGGTATTAACTTCTTATTTATGATGCACAGTGTCCTCTCAACCTCTTTAAATACCAGACCTTCTTGACAAACTTGACAGAGGTAATCATGTTTGTGTACAATGAACTTCAGCGACTCTAAACTCCTGAAAACATTCAAGGCCAGGTTGGATGGGGCTCTGAGCAACTCAATTGTCAGCGTACTTTTTTCAAAAGATGAGGGAGCAGGCAGATGTTCCACGAGCTTTTAATTATTTTATTCAGGCATCAGCCTCATGTACACAGAGATTGTACATGGCTCACGACTGCTGACAACTCATGATTTCTTAGTTACAGAACATTCTTAAAAGTTTTTCAGCCAATAGCATGCTTCTAAAGTTTACAGACAAGTGTTCTAACTAAAAAGCACACGTAAAGTGTCCTAAAAAGCACACGTATACTGGCTACAAACAATACTCGCTTGTATGATTGTAATAACAATGCACAATATTCTATTATTAAGCTTAAAACTTCAGTATCTTTGCTAAGCACATTTTCTACAGCTCTAAGACTTCTTTGAGCCAAATTCAGAAACACTAACTCTTGTTCTAATATCTTTACAGTCTATATTATTGTATCTTCTTCTACATTCTAATTTTTACAATTACAACTAAACTTAAAATCCTTACTTTATTTCTAAAACTTACTTTTCTTACTCAAACTAAAATCCTTCTCACTTTTTACATTTCTCACACCCAATCTAGTTGAAGATGTTCCTGTTCATGGCAGGAGGGTTGGACTAGATGGCTCCTCTTCTCCTCTACGAATAAATTGCAAGTAATAAAAATCACTATTATTTTGATTAGATTTCTTCCTCTCCCCCTGCACTGCCACAGAGCAGTTTTTCAGGCACCTACAGGAGGGTATATCCTTGTTTGGAGTGCAGGGAATCCCATAATCTCACAGGTGAGTGCACCCTAATGAAGTAGAAAGTTCTACATAATCCTTGCTTGCAGAGCAGCATCATTTATAATACAGAAAATTCCTATTGTAATTTTCTTCCTGACATACTACAGTCTCACTTCAAATTTCTGGCATTCAACGAGGGCTTTTGTTTTGTTTTTACCATAACTATTTATTTTAACTTTTACTAATTTTTTTCTTAACATTTCTTGCAGTACATCATGCTCTGTTTGAGAGCAGTAATTGGTTCATTCCTTCAGGAAAAAAGCAAAACACAGGCAAAAACAGGTTTTGCACACAACATGCACACACTTTTTGCTTTAAAGCAAAAATAAATAGCCTTTACATCTCCTAAATATTAAAACCACTAAAGTCTTTGCCCGAGTGAATATAATGTTAATTGTTTTAGATTTATGGTATTCTTATACCACAGTTTAATAGTGTTTCTTGCCAACCAAGCGAGAAAGCTTAGCTACACTGAGTAAATAATATCAGCTACTGCAGGGCAAGAAAATGCTGTTCTGGTTACAGCAGTGGAGTAAGATTAATAAGGTCTTATATTCCAGATTCTGTCACTATCTTGCTATGTCACATTAAAAAGGATATATCTTCATGCCCTACATTTACTTCCCTTTTATAAAACAGAAAAGTAAGAACTGTAAAACCACTGGGCAGAACAACATTCTGGTTTTGTGCTGAATCACTGGCTTGTATAGTGGGGCCATAATGTAGGTTAGGGCTTATCTGCCATACTGTGACAATTAATAAATGATAGCAATCTATGCCTTCATGAACAGAAATATATTGTGGCTTTATTGTAAAGGGAGAAATGTTAGTCAAATAAAGTTAGTCATGTACAAAATCCTGGGCATGTTTTGCACCTGTTTTACTCTTCATAAAAAGGTAGATAAATCACTGTAAATGCTTTCTATATTAATGTTTGCTTATGAATTTATATTTCCAGGTAACATTGCACTCAACTGCTGCCACATATAAGATACCACATCTGATGTGGAGGGAAAAAGCCAATAACTATTTTATTTTCTTTACATGGTGCTTTACTAATCTCACACAATCTGGAGGGAGAAAAGACTGTAATGGATTTGAGGGCCTCAGATTATATTTGTTAGGTAATTTTTCAAAAGTGCTTAAATACTCACAAGAGTTCATAAAAGCTTCAGAAAAGATAACAGCACTCCAAAGTATTAAAAGGAATAAAAGAACAAGCAGTGGAATGCATACATAGGAATTAATTAATTGCACTCTTTTTCACTGTTCCTTTTAGCAAAATCTCCAGCAGTAGCCAGGATGAATACTGTAATTAATCTTTTTCATCATCTGAGATCAGCATGATTACCGAGCACACCTTTTAAGTGGAAATCTGGTCTGACATCCTGGCCCTAATTACTCACAGTCATGATTAAAGTTGGTGATAGAAAAAAGAATAATTGCACAACACAGATTTGCAAAATTACACTCAGTAAAGGGATTCAACCCAGAGATCAACATCAACACTTTAGTCACAACATCCTCTGTGTAAAGTCAGCCAAAAGCAGGAAGGAACTGAAAGTTAGATCTGACAGTATTCAAGGCAGTACTGAAGAAACAAGACATCAGATTGGCTTCCAGCCACATGGAAGGTTGCAAACACCTCTTACACACTGCAGAAACAGAGAGACCAAAATGAAAACATTTAGGAATGCAATTCACTGAGATGCATTTGACATAACTCTATATTCTAATGAGTCATTTTTAGAGTCAGGTGGTTTGACAGGCCATCACACAAGTACATGAATGAATCATAAGCAAATTACTTTCTTGAATCACCGGCTAGGAAATATTGTCAAACTCTAATTTATTAGTTGTGTTATTTATTTGGATGATTGTATCACTTATTTTGACAAAGGTGAATCAATTTTCAGTATTAATGTAACAACAGCTATCAGACAGAAGGTTGATGCTGTATGTGCTAAGAGGAGCACAGCTGTGTCACAGCAGCCTTGGCTGTCACCTTTGTGCTGGTACTTCAAGGGGTCATGTACAACAAAATTTCAAATTACTTCAATTTAAAACCAGGAACTTGTGAAAAGCCACTCACTACTATTCAACTACTCTGAAGTACCTCCTAGTCCAAAGTTTTCTAGGAATATAAACATTATCTTTTGCTGAATAAGAAGGAAGCAAACCAGGTTTATGCAAATCAACTGATTTGAAATATAAGCAGTTTAAGACAACCCCAAGAGGCATTGCCTTAAATTTTCTGATTTACTTGTAATAGTACACAGTTTATAACAATAAGTGAAACAGAAAACTGGGAGCTTGATCCTGTAACATATTCATGTGATTTAAAATGGAATAAGCTGCAAGACTCAGAATGTGGAAAAGATTTCCAATCCTAGGTAAGCTTACTTGGTAAACACTCAAATTTATGATGACAGAGATAGACTGATGAATTGCAAAATTGTTCACATGGTCATCAAACTTAATTCTTACCAACAACTGATAGTCATGTGACTAAGTTTCAATAAATTCACTTTTAAATTATTACTGTTATAGTAATATAGGTCTGAATTTCAATATAGCTCTGACTGCCAGCCTGGACCGACAGTTCCTGACTCTTGAAAAGCTGTCTTCATTTCTATAATTTAAATATAATGAACCAACAACCAAAAAAGCAACAAATGTCTCAACCATTACAGTGTTCTCCACAATTCACAATATCCTAAGGAAATTAAAAAACAAGAGGTATAGCAAATCCAGACACAAATCATTACCCCTGCTCTCTCATTTTTCTCTCTAAAATTGTGGTAACAAGAAACTACACTTGCATGCATACAAGAAAAAAACCTTAGAACTTACTATTCTGAACAAGAAGTAACACAAAATTAGTTTTCCAGACAAGCTCAGATGATTTGTACATTACTAGATGGAGTAAGATCAGAAAATAGATCAGAAATTTGTTAAAAGCCATAAACACAAAATTATACATTTGGCTTCTCATAACACCATCTTTTGAATAAGTAAGTATTAATAATAATATCAGACACTTTACCACACAAACTCTAGCAAAAAGGCTCTGAATGTAGGTGAAGCTAAGGATAAAAAATGGATCTTTATAGCTACTAGGAAACATTTTCAGGAAAGCATTATTAAGAGTGCTATTAAGGGGTGTTCTGGTATGGTACAGGGATACACTTTCATCTAGGACACGTCTGGAAGCATTTGTGCTTTGGCTGTGCACAGATGCTCAACTTAGAATTGAGACCCCACTGTGAAACATAATAGGTATACAAATGTTAGGCTGGTAAAATGTGCATTTTGCTCCCCATATTAAAAGACGAGAGAAGGAAAAGCAGAGGAAAACTACACGTGATGGTAGAGTTCTGCAGTTAACCCCTCTACTGTGCACTGCAGTTACTTCAATAAAAGTAGATTTGGAACAAATTAGGGCTCCATGGTCCTGTGCTTTAACTTGGAAGGCATAAATGTGTCAGCACTGGAACTGGCAACACACAGACTGATAGAGCAATGAAATAAATGTCACAGCCCACGTGAAAAGCAAGAATGTACATGAGTGCACAAACCCACCTCATCCTGACCGTTTTTATTGTGACAGCACAAGGGCAAGGACAGCTCTCCCTGTCTCTGAAATCATCAGCAATTCTCCCTTGCTCTCTGATGGCCACTTGGCCTGTAGTTCACGGTCCCTGTTTTAAGTCAAACAGCTGTTTTTGCAGGATCAATAGAATAAATCAGAGTGCAGAGTCATCCATCTGTGAAGACAGTTTACTCTGTTTTCTTTGCTAGGAACAATGTTTAGATGACTGTATAAGAAAACTAAGTGAATTGTTTACGACAGCACTGGGAGCAAGCCACCAATGCTTGTTTGTAATGGGGTTAGATAAGCTGAGGCTGTGACAGATGTGTCTCCCCAAAACACTTAAGATCTTGAGTCACTGCTGCTCTTCCCAGTTGCTTGGGCAGTTGCTGTAACTAGATTGCTCATTGGGTAGGGGAGTGTCTTACATTTTCTGGTGAAATAAGAAAAAAGAAAGTTTGAAATTAAGTAATTTAAGCAGCATTTAGGTTAAATTCATTTAAATTTAACCACTGTTTTGAAAAATTCTCATATCTATTCCCATAGATTTGGGAATTTCCTAATTTTAGAAGTTATCACTTTTCCAAAGGTTTTCCAAAGCATTTTCAAGTATTTTACCTTAATTATTTGTTGAGTTCAGGCTAAACTCCCACATAAGTTCTATTTCACTCATTATAATCAATTCAAAAAAATTTCCTATTTTCCAAACAAGATTAAAAAATCCCACATTTTCAAATGGCATTTCTCATCTCTCAGAACTGTGTTAGTAGTCATTGCTGAAAGTTTATCCAATATGCTTTTTGAAAATCTTACAAAACTAAGATGACAGATTGGTTTAGATGTGACATCCTTAAATATGTTTTTCTTTTGACTGATTTGTTATTTCTAAGCTTCACGCCTTATTATTAGCATCTAAGCCAATGTCTTCTGTTTTCATTACAGAGGTATCGAACACTTGATATGAAATACCAAAGCTTAAGTCTGCTAATACAGATCTCAAAGAAAACTTGGAAGGAATATTCAGGCCTGAATTTGTGCCATTCTCTTATCCATCTGTTAGAAAAATTGAAAGGCCAGATGTTTCTTTGAGAATTTATCCCACATTTGTAAAGTTCAGTGAGTCAACTACTATAGCTGTATTTCTGCAGATTTGGTAACACTTTGACACAATTTTGTTTCCTGCAATAAAAGGACACGAAGCTATTATTTTACTGAATTTATTTGAAACCAAATGTTTATTTCTCTACTTAGAGCAGTTTATGTTCTGAGCATGGAGAAGCAGTTCAGTGTTGAGGTGTTTCCTCCTGCCTGCCAGCCCCTGGCCTGTGAAGAAGCTGCAGCCAGCCACAAAAGCCACTCAGTTGGGCCTTCGGATGCCCAAAAGATTGTCCTCAGTTTTCCCAAGACTTTCTCTACAGTGAACCACTGCCCCATATTTCCCTTTCTCTGTTTCCACCATGGCTTCACCTCCTTCTCTGCACCTGGACTGTCCTGTTTGCCCAGCATGACATGGGGAAGGGCAAATGCTGAGCAGTGCCACCTCCAGCCACAGCAAACCCCATCCCTGCCAAACCCACATCCAATATTTCCACTTGGTTTTGAGCCTGAGAATTGAGCCAAGTTTTTTAATTTTCCATTAGAAGGTTTCACCAAAGCGAGGAGGTGGAAGAAGGTGAGGATTTGGACAATTGGGTTCTGGAAGTAAAAAGAAAGGCAGGGAAGAACTATTAAATTAGTGTTTTGGCCTTCTAAGAGTACTGCTTTCATGAAATAATCATGCAAATGAGAGGATATTTTATCTGTGTAGCCAAACACAGCCACACAAGGTTATAAATATGTCTGGGCTAAGATATTCTCCTGATTAGTCAATGTAATAAAAAAGGAGAAAGACTAATCAATGCAAATTAAAACATGCAGCAGAGCCTTTGTAATATCCAAAGCTGCTTAGTCAGGCTTCAGAAAGACAACACACATTTTATGGTTGACACACAAAGCAGCACAGCTGGGAATTGCCTGCTGGGAGCTAAATGCTACCTGTAGGCTTTGGTACCTTTACAGTCTGTCACCTGGTGTAAAGTCTTAACTGTGTGTTCTAGGAACACCTTGGGCTGCTGCCAGCAGTCCTGCCAGACACAAGCTAGGAGGCTTTGTTAGGAAAACTGGGTATTTGTTCTCTTCTGGTTTTAGATAGATGCAACCAGGGCAGGGTTTTGATCCTTAAAAACTGAATATATTTTTAGTACAGTCAAATTTACTAATTTTAAAGGCATTATTGAGTAAGACAAATAACACTAATTTTGAAGAATGACTAAATACTGGAAAATCTACAATAACATCAAGCAAATATTATTAAATAGTCCACTGTGGATGGTAAACTATGCCTTGGTTAAGAAGCTCAAATACTTCTACATGTCCTCAGGCACATAGGATTAATTAACAGATTTTATTTTACAAGCTTTGCTGAAGTTTTCATAGATCGTTAACTTGTGTAATCAATCTTGTCATAACATCCTGGTTTTTCATATTTCTAGGATTATTGGTAAGAGTTAAAATGTTACTGCCAGCATTTGGGGAATTTGGATTGTCCAGATTCTAACAGAAGAAAGCAACAATGTTAAACTGAGCCTCCTGGATGTGACAGATAAAGGTTATCAGAACAGTTTGAGCAACAAGAGATTGTGACCTGCTGGACCTTAAGGCTTTCTGACACATGAATATGGGATGCATCCACCAAAATTAAAGCCTGGTAATTTTCTTTTACTTAATTATACTAAGCATTCTTTTTCAGATTGAATTGTTTTGGGTATGTTTGCAAAAACAAACAAACAAAGCCACAACAAAGCAAGCAAGAAACCAACCCACAAACCAACCCACAAAGAATAGACCTTGAATGGAAATGTGAATGGTTCTACATTGTTTCCTCATGATAACAATACTTTCAATTATCTGCAAAGGACAGCTGCTGTACTTGATGACAGACCCTTTTCAAATTGTCAGCTAAGTCAAAACACTGCACTGTGCATATTCCAAGTTCACACAGTGTTTGGCTTCCTTTGGGATAAAGGGGTAGGGGTCTTTACCTACTTAGAAAAAACTTTGTTCATTTAGCCAAATACAGCCTAAGTTATTTAAAACTGTACAGATAAGCACAGGCTACATAATTAATAACAGTAATTAAAGCAAATTACATATTAATGGTTGTTTTGGGAAGCAAAAGGACTTGAACTCCCCATAGAAGTGGGCTTGCTACTGAATGATTTTTACAGTTCCTTCCAACCCAAACCATTGTATGATGTTTCTATGGTGTCTCTTTAACTGACTCTGAAAGTGAACAATTGAACGTTTAATCAGTAAATTCATTGTTAAGGCAAACATTGCTTTTAATGGTTACTTTACCTTCAGCAAAAATGGTATTTCTGCTGGTCCTATACAAAAGTAAATTACATAAATAGTATCTGGACTCCAGTTGTTCTTTGTGAATGGGAAACAGGCATATGAAAATTTCTGATTCCAGTGAATTGGATTGCTTCCATTCCTCACAGTACACAATGTCCATTTGGTGAGCGAGCTGGAAACAGCACAGCTCCTAATAACATTTCTTTAAAAAAGACATTTGTGGCTATTTTGTTAATAGAGAAAACAAACCCTGTAGGGCATGAGCACTAGTTTAATACCAGGGAGATGCATCTTGAATGACAAAATATTTCATAGTTGTATGCCCACAGGTGTGCTTAATGAGCTGTACCTAGAGTCTGGAAGTGGGAAAAAAGACCAAACATCACAACATAAAATGTTAAGTGAATGCATAAATCAAATCTTTCAAGCACTTTTAAATGGTCAAACTGAAAGTGTTTTCCACACTCTTGATAATTTCCTCTAAAAGAATCAAAGACTGAGTAATGAATTTACAGACCCTGATCTATATACTACCAGTTCACATGAAATAACTTATTAGAAACATTTGCTATTTCTTGGAGTGTAACTACCACCACAGTTCAGCAAAAAGCCGAGGCATCTGCAGCCTTTGAGTTCCTCAAAACCTTGCAAAGACACATTGTAAAAACTGAGACCACTGTCAGCTCAGCAAAGGCAGGAGGAAAATGCAGGTCAGAGTGCTCTGCTGTGATCCTGGCTGCCATTTCCCCAGTCCTCTCCACCTCTGCCTCTAAGTGTGTGATATCTGCCTCTTCTGTGCTTTCTGATGTGAATACCTCTTTTGCTAAATGCCTCTGCAGTATCTGTTCTTGTCTTTGCTGTGCCTCCTTCGGGCAGAGAGTTTATCTTAGTTGAGCAGGTGGAATAGCCTGCCAGTGATAGGAGAAGGCAAAGCTGTTATTTCTAGAGCTGTTAAGGTTTACCCACAGGCTTGAGCCAAATTTGCATGACGCTTTAGGAAACCTCTTCAAGACCAAGAGAGATCTCAATTTTATATTCTCTTGCATATTTAAAGCCAGAACAGCAAAAAAAGAAAAGAAAATAAAAGAAAAAAATGGGAAAAGGGCAAGTTCTGTCTGTATGAGGGAATGAACAGTGCAGCAGCAAATGTGAGTGATAATAAAAACTATTCCATAGAGTAAAGACAAAGGCCAACTCGATATGCTGCAAAAGAGCTTCAAGGCACTGAGTGGAAAGACAAAATGAAATATAAATTAAAATCAAATGATAAATGTAACGAAAGAAACAGTATGCTGTGCTTGGGTCTGAAATAGTTATCACCACAAAGGAGTGAGATCTCAAGGTTAGGGTTTCAGAGCAAGAAACTCAATGACCGTATCGACTGTTGTGAAGTACTGATGGAATGAATGCAAAGTCCATTAGGCACAGTAACCCAAAATGAAATAAAGCAAGATAGGAAATAATACAGCAGAGGACACAGACTGTATACAATAGGACCTTTGAACCTGGAAAAGATAAAATTGGAGTGGGACAGGAAAGAAATCTAAGAAATCTAGAATGATGAATGAATAGGTAATACTTGTACATTGCCTTCTTAAACAAGGATTAAGGAGCATCCAAAGATGGAATCACATAGCAGGTTGGAATAAAAGATATTTCTCTACATATCTCACTATTAAGATGTTACAATTTTAATTCCCAAAGGATTTACAATGTTTACCTCAGTTCACAAAACAGCTGGACAAGTTTATGGAAAACAAGTATTGAATGGCAAATCCTCTCCTAAAATTTATGAAATCTGTGATTATGATGTGCTGGAAGCCATCAAAGTATTTTAGAGAAGTCTCGCAACCAGAATATTGTGTCTTAAAGGCCTTTCAAAACACCTATGGCCGGCACTGCTGAGGGTGGGGATAAATCTCAGGTCTGGGTTTAGTACAACCAAAATCAGGTTACTCAGGTAAAAATTACCTACTTGTGTTCCTTGTTGAACAGATGTGGTAATTAAGCCTTTGTTTAGAACACAGCAAGACTGGAGCAGAACTTGCACTGAAAGAACAAGAAGTGTTTCTGCAACTAGAATAGTGAAGATCTGGAAACGGAATTAGACACTTGCCTGGTCATACAAACCATATTCAAAATCTCCATGGAAAACCATGCTCTATCCAGAGTAGGACTTGACAAAATTCTAAAACCGAGGTGTTGTAGGCCTGCAGTAACTCAGGCTTACTTCTACTGCACAGTTGTCTTACTGGAATATTTAATAGCTGACAAAAAAGAGGTTTGCCATCCAACAATCCCTGTTTGTTTGTGGTGAGTATCTTCAACTCCTTTTCCATGAAAGCAGCATCTTAGATGCACATGCTGAACATGCCTGTAATTAAATGGCAACAGTTCAGCATAGCCAACTACATCCTGCTCCGGGCATGGAGGGGATCTCAGACCTTTAACTGTATTGGTTGCAGTCTATAAAAACCAAGAGTTAAAATACTCATTTACATGATCGAGCTCTTGATTGACAGATTCTGCCTCATTTCTGCCTCCTTAGGCCCTCCCTGACCAAATGCTCTAGCCTGGGAGCAGAGGGCTGAGGAGCTGTCAGACCCTGAGGCTCCAGGCTCTGGGACCCACATGTCCCCTGTCCCTCCACAGTCTGCCAGGCCTGGGGCACACCCAGCCTGGGGCTTGCTGACACCACTGCCAAGCATTTTCCACATGTGGATGATTAAAGAAGCCATTGGCAGGTTGCAACCTTTGCTCACATCCACACTGGAGGAAGCACTGGAGCAGCACAGGGCTTGCTGTGAGAGCTTTTCCCTGGCTGCAAGCACTGGAGACCCATGGGAACAAATCTGGGACCTGTGTTCTCCATTTCAGCAGTGCTACCACAAAGCACTTTGTTTGGGTTTTCCTCAGGGGGAAATGCTTCCATTGTGCCAGAGATTGAGGAAAAAAAAAAAAAGAAAAAAGAAAAAAATCCAAAACTATTCAACATCTCACTAACCAAAAAAACTCCCCCAAAACCCCAGATCTGATCAAACTTTGATTACTTGTATTTAATTCTGACCTTCATGTTAAATGTTAGAGACAATGCAGATAAAGATACAACAGTAATTGTAACACCCCATGGCACCCACATAAAATCTGGACTCAATTTTGCAGAGTGAAGGGAAAGGAAGGACAGAAAAACTGCAGAGAGTCCAGAAAAGAACCATGGGAGAGCTACAAGATGACCTGGGAAATAAAAGAAAGAACTAAGAAAACAGTTTCAAATATATCTGCAATTCAGCTAAACAACAACTCATGAAGGGACTTGGAAAGAGTTTTCCAAGGGACAAAAGCTAATACTGAATGAGTTGTTTCTCATTAGCCCATGTCTGTGCAATTAACTGAGTAAAAGACAAAGACTGAAGCTAAGCTCAGAAGTTATCTTCACAGCTTTCTTAAAACTGTGAAATAATTGCTTGAGGGGAGTTGTGGGAACTCTACCACTTCTGGGATATTTAAAAAACTACAGGGGGCATAATCCTAGAAACAGTATTTTAAGAGGGATTTTTACTACCAAGTACTTAACAGAGCAGTTCCATTAATTGCTTGTAGCTTTTTATTTATTAAAACTCATAATTGCTGGGGTTGTCCAGTAAATTACATCTGTGCTAAGTGTTCCCTGAAAGTAGCAATTTTTACAAGGTTAAGTAATATTACTGCCACCAGATTAACACAGTATTTGAGAAAGTTTACATGCAACATTCCAAGTTTTTTAAGAATCAACTGCTAAACACAACAGTTTACCCCAACTCTGGATTATATTACTTTATTGCTTTAATTCCCCATTCAGCCACTTAAAGCTTGACTTCATCTTATTTCAAATCTTACAGTGTTTGTTTCTTCATCTTTCTGTTGCTTTTTTATTCCATTTTTTCTCCTGTTCCCTTAATCTCTTTTACTTTCACTTTTCTTGCCCTCTCCTGCACATACTCCTCCATTCTGTATTTTGCAACATTGGTGTCACACATGCCCTGCCAGAATCCACATTTTTGATTTTTTTTTTGTTTGTTTGTTTTGTTTTTACCTCATGTGGCCATTCTTTTTTTTTTTTTCAGTTATTCTCCAATCTTTGTGGCTCCTTTTAGCATTTTTAATTCAACACAATATTTGCATTTGGTTATGCTGTGCAAAAGAATGTCACAGCTCAAACAATTTTACACAAACCGCTTATCCTTATGATTGTCCTTTCTTGTGGCTTCTGTTCAGATAATATACATATTTTGTTCAATTTTATTTAAATGCCACAAGGTCAGGACTAGGAAGAAGACACCAGAAATCAAATTGCAAGGAAACAAAACATTTCAGTAGGAAATAAGATGCCTCTTTAACTGTTATCTGTTAGGAAATATAGATAAAAAAGAAAGGTCAAAAATAGGCTTACAAGTCATCTTTCAAGGATCTTTTATTTTTAAGAAATTGTTGTCTTTTTACTTCCAACAGGTAAGTTATGATCAGAAGGTATTTCCCCTCACCCATTCCATCTTTCCACCATACACATTGTTTATTTTTAGCTAGACCCAAGTACAACTCAGGCTTCTTCAAAGAGCTGTTTCTTTCTCTCAAATATTTTGGTCATTAATCCCTCATAAAGAGGGAATTCAGAGGCATCACACATTTTTCTCCCTACTCAGATGTTCAACGTTATTCCTTAATGCACCAGATCTTCTCTTATCTCACAGTCATCACAGCTACCTGAGAATTTAATACAGTAGACAAACAGAAAACATTGTTCCTTTTTTGATTTTTGGGGTTTTTTTGGGTTTTGTGTTGTTGCGGGTGTTTTTTCCCCAGAACAGGAGCAACACATTTCTGATGTCATTTGAGCACCAAAAAATATTAAAAATGCCTTCAACAGAAGCAGACTAGAACAATTGTATACAAAATAATTGAATCTGTCCCTGGCACATGGAGCAACTCCTCTTACTTAAAAAGCTGCAGTTGTATCTGCAGAGACTGTTCCTGAGAGAAGCTGGTGTGGCCCTGCCTGGGTGCAGGAAGAAGCTCTGGGTGCAGTGAGTGTGACACAGTGCTGTCCCCAGGCTGCTGTGGGTGCAGTGAGTGTGACACAGTGCTGTCCTTTGGGTGCTCTGTGTGCAGTGAGTGTGACACAG